>LOEQ01003475.1:75338-93309 GCA_001685075.1 Bramus lutescens
GGAGGGAAAAGGGAGGAGGGGAGGAGGTGGAAATTTTTAATAAAAAATAAAAAAATAAATAAAAATAAATCAACAAGAACTCAAAATGTTTAATAAATACAGCTAAAGAAACAACAACAACAAAAATCAACCCAGATGCAATGTATACATACAAGTATTTATGCCTACCGACATATCAATTAGGAAGTCTGTGTTTAGAGGGTATGGCAGCCCATTGTTCCAAACCTAAAAACGATACTGATTTCTAATTTTATTCTACATTAACAGAAGAAAAGACTTCTTAAGAAATAATGAATTGTAAGAGCTGGACAAGATAAATCTAAGACATTCTAAGCCTTACATCAAGGATTAAAAAAAAATCAAAAAGTCTAAGTCTAGGCTCAATTTTTTTCTTATTCTAATATAGCTTGCTTAAGTAGAGACAGAATTCAAATCTGGAAAGCCACTTTAAACTCAATCATTACACATGCCACTTGTCCCTCAATGTTTCTATCCTGAGAACTACTACAGTGTGTTACTACAAACACCTCACATTGGCAACTCAGAAGTCAGGTAGAAAAGGTGAGGCTGCTAATAGCATACAAAAGAACACAAGAAATAACTGCCCAGCTGCAACACAGACCAATAGCTAGTCAGCTGAGCACATCCTAATGAGTATGATTTAAAACATCATCCTCTAGGAACTATACTTCTATTTATTCCTTTAAGTGATTACTACTCCAGACTACTACTTCTTAGAGAAAAAAATTAAGATTTATAAACCCAAGGCTAATTTTTAGTATCAAAGTGGGTGCTAGTTATAGGGAAATGTAGTGTATTTGGGTCTGCCTCTGTTCTGAAAGGGCAGTGATACAAGACTAGAACAGACATCAGAACCTCTGTTGCTGGAGCCTTCTATTTCTTTCTTCTGTAATCCTCTGCAGAGATACATTGGCCAGAATGTTAATTGCCTATTTTAAAAGGATCATTGCTTCTCTGTGAAGGGTCAGAAAATACATCTCTACCACTAACCATAGACCATGTGGCAATGGAGGACTAGCACATGTCACTGCTATGAGCGAACAGGGCCCTCAAACTGATGTTCTGCAGGAGCCATAGTTACTCGGCCCTCTGACCTTCCCACAACTTCGTACCTTATGCAAAGGGTGGAGTTGGGAAGAAAAAAGCAAAAAGAATGGAAAATACAAGACAGCTGAGACCATTAAACACCTATCACATGCCAGCAGGATCAAATATGACTTTACCCCATGCCTTTAAAGGTACAGAAGATGACTGAAATCGAGGCATGTTCACAGCTGGTGCGAAGGACTCTTAACAGGGAGCTCTTGGAGTGTTGGCTAGACATAGCAATGTCAAACCCATGTCCCCAGTGTGTCCCATGCCATTATACAAGCTGTCCAGGGAGTGAAGCAATGAAGTGGTCCCACCCAGCTGCAACATCTATGAAGCAGGGCAATTACAGCATGGTAAGATATACATAAAGGTGAAAAAAGTAGTACTCACACGTCTGTGACAACCAACAGCTGTCTACCAGAATGTACAGCCCACTCAACAGGAGGGAAATCATACCAGGTGCTGGAGGGCTAACTAGCTTCATGGGACTAGTGAGATCATGGGTCTTAGACAAGAATGCACCACTGCTTTGCTAAAGCAGCATAATCACTAACTCCATCCTAAATCTTATTCTTATCCCCACGGATAAGTGTGGCTATCTCTCATCAAAGAAGCCTCTTTTTATGGAAAATTGGTATCGTCACAAAAACCCACAACTGAGCCAGGCAGTGGTGGTGCATGCCTTTAATCTCAGCACTCAGGGAGGAAGAGGCAGGAAGATCTCTGAGTTTGAAGCCAGTCTGGTCTACAAAGTGAGTTCCAGGACAGCCAGAGACACACAGAGAAACCCTGTCTCCAAACAAATAAACAAATAAAAACAAAACAAAACCCACAATGGGACAACATGTGGACATCAAGGGATTGTGGGGAGTCCAGTCCCAATGGCTCCATCTACATGACAGCTCCTGCATCTATGGCTCAGGGAACACTGTGGAAGGAGGGGCAGGAAGATCCTAAGAGTCAGAGTACCAGGAAGAATGTGGTGAAATAGTCTCTTCTAGAAATGGCAATGACAGTATCAATGGATATGTTAATATGGAAGGGGAGAGATTTTGTAGGGGTCTCACCCCAGACAAAGAATTACAGGCTGCTATTGACTGCTGGAAGAAGGAAATTTAACTCTCCCAGGGACGAGCCTCCTTATTGGTTATCCAACACATAGTCAGCTCTGAAACCATATACGTGCAAATAAAAAACCTTAAACTCAACAGATTTTACACACACACACACACACACACACACACTAAAAGAAAAAGAGGCTATCTCTTAGAGTGGGGTATATAAGAGGTGCTGAAGAAAGAAAAGAGAGAAGTGATGAGATTTTATTTCAATTAACATACTAAAAACAAATAAAAAATTTGAAAAGTAAACAAAATTTAACTGGAAAAACGTCTTTTTAAAATTAGTTATCTTCAATCAGAATAACCAGGACCCAAACATTACTTTCAGCCTCCTTTCTTCTCATCCCTTCTTCCTCCTCTTCCTTTTTCTTTTTTAAATGATATTATATGTGGACCAAATAAGACCATTTGTTTCTACAGAAGCTCCCCTAGTTTTACTTAGCACTTAGTGAGCATGTATAATGTATTTTTCCATCTCTTCCATTTCCTATAAAGTGGTAGACAAGCTGGTGCTCACAGAGCACTAGCGCCTGCTCCTCTGGATCCCCAGAGGCACAATGCACACACCTTCCACCAGAACTGCAGTACTGCTGCTCTTGCATTCGCAGGTGGCCCAGGTTCTGCAGCTTTACCCAGCACCATACGTTGATGAATATGCAGGACCTGCTCCAGCCACCACGTTAATCAAGAATTTTTAGAGGGACAACACAGGTTACCAACCAGTACCCAGGAGGTGGGATGGGATGAAGACATGGCTGGGGATGGAGAGGTCAGGGGATAAACCACAAGTTGGATAGTCAAAGAGCAATTAAAAAATTCCAACTATAATTTTGAGTACTGTGTGTACTGATTCCAAAAAATGATTCCAAATAAACTCAGAGAATTCGAGAGAGCTCTTTACTTCATGTCAGTTCACGGAACCCTTTACAAAGTTTTCAGCTTTCTTAAGAGAATGGTACTGATCTCTAAGCCAAACTTCTAAATCTTGGCGGTGAAGTCGATTCTCCTGGAAAGCTTTTATAACTCCGAGGCTTCTGTCTCACACAATCAACTTCAATCTGTTGGTCTCAGATGGAAAGCATGCCTACGGTCTGTTTTTAGGTCTCCCAGGTGACTCTGTTACAAGCTCTGCGAGCCACTGTTCTGACAGACTGGGAATACAATCACCATCCCATACTCTGCACATACTCGGCACCACATACCATTCCAGGCACTTCACATATACATTTGCATACAGGTCAGATCACAATCACAGGCTAATGGCGACAGGCTTTAATCCAAAGTGGTTTGGATTATAAACCCACAAACTGCATGCTACAATTCCTCCTGAGTACGCATGAATTATATCTCTATCAAAGGAAAACATAAAAATTAGAGAATTAACGTCTACCTTTTTAGAAGCAGCCACAGTGACATCCTGAATCAAAGTAACCAAGCACATTTTGCACAAGGGTAACCATACACATCTTGCAATAAGATAGCATGTATATCTTGCACTAAGGTAATCATGTGCATTTCGCATGGAGGTAACCAAATACATCTTACATGAAGGCAACCATATGTATCTTGCAACAAGGTAACATGTGCATCTTAAAGAAGGTAGTATATGCATCTTGTACTAAAGGGTACATGCTAATAAGCAGATAAGATCCTCTTCTTGTAAGAAGATTTGATTTGAGATTTCTAAATTTTGTGATTTCTTACATCATTTTATGTACCAGTTATTCAATATTAAATATCAAAAACCATTTCAGTTTTAAAGCTTAAGGGAACGATATATAACACACATTAATGTCCTACCTATTTCTGTTCTGCTGACTCCAATTCCATTATAGATTTTCAGGTAATTAAGGTGACAAGAATCAGAATCTTCAATGTCAAAGTCACCAAACTTGATGCGAATTCTCTCTCCCATCTTTACTCGGATCTCCCACTCACACACGGTACTGTTAGGGTAGGTGTATGGGTAGTTGATGGATGAAAGTGTCCCACTCTCAGGGCCTAGTACGGTGTGTCCACACCCATCACCTTGAAAAAAAAAAACAACAAATAAATTATTCTCCCATTTTAAGCTTACATGTAGTCAGGACTTTTACAGACTAAACAGCAATGTATGACATCATATATTTTAGAGAGCCAGCACTTCCTTTACAACATACACAGCAGATGACATACATGGTTCTGATGACATATATCTACTCACTGCAAGGAACCAGAGAAGTCAGGCTAAGCCAAAACCAACAACGCAACAAAATTTAAATTAACATGATTTATAAGTTCAAAGATTTTCTTATAAATGTAAACATGTGGTCAGCTTCACCGACTTACAAACACAAGATGCTCACAGAGGTGAGCAGCATCAGCATCTGCATTTTTAGAAAACATCAATGCATACAAAGATGTTCCAGGCACCAAAGCAAGATTCGCTGGCATTTAATTCATTCTACTTTCCATTGAGACCAGACTGTGTAACTTCTCCCAAATCTTATCTCTCTCAGAATACAAAGGAAAAAACAAAATGTTAATGACTCACTGAAGACTAGGAAAGAAATGACCTCAATTATCTTAGCAAAAGGATTACTTTGTTTCAGAAGTTTCTTCAGTAACTGAGCATTAAAATTTTAGTAACAGTATATTGTCTGGAAACATGAAATATTTGCATCTTAACTTTCTCACAGTTGATTTTCTAGTAAGTGTCCAGGTCATTGACTAAATGTACACCTAAAGAACTGAGCTGTTTGGGCTGGAGAGATGGCTCAGTGGTTAAGAGCACTGGCTGCTCTTCCAGAGGTCATGAGTTCAAGTCCCAGCAACCACATGGTGGCTCACAGCCATCTGTAATCAGATCTGGTGCCCTCTTCTGGCGTGTGGGCATACATGGTGGCAGAATGTTGTATACACAATAAATAAATAAATCTTTTAAAAAATAAAAAAAAAGAACTTAAAAAAAAAATTGAACTGAGCTGTTGCTCCAAGGTAATATTCAGCATTCAGTAGCAATGGGATTCAGTGAGCTTCTCTGTAACAGGATGATGAGTGTATCCTTTTAATAAAGGGGTTTCTTCCTTTAAAAGAGCTATTCGTTGTCACGTTTTGGAATAGGATATATCTTATGGAAGAAAACATTAAAATTAATACTTCTGAATTTTAACTTAATCATCATGAACATGGAGGCTGTAACACAACTTCCATCATGTTGATTTTTATCTAACAATGTACTATTGATATCATTCACTAGAACAGATTAATTCTAACAACCTAGTAGTCTTGTAGTAAGTAGTAGGTGTCTAGTAAGTATGTATTAACTGGATGCAACAGAGAAACTTCAGTTTACCAAAAAGCAATTTAACTTCCACAAAGGAACAACTGCCTGCCTCAACCCCTTTAACAATACTTGAAACAACACGTGTCTTCTGCTGGCAAAGATTTATTATCCAATCCACATTAGTATAGCACATTTGTGTTCCTGAATAAACACTTCTCATATAAAGGTCAACAGTGAACTTTATGTTTGAGCCCCGCTTTCATTCATGTACAAGAACTAGGCATAGTGGATTAATAATATAAAAGACATAAGATGAGAATGAAACAATGTGGGGGTGAAATGCACCCTCTGATTTTCTCCAATAAAATAGGCTTTTACACAAACAGAAAAAGAAAAAAAAAAAGAAAAACTAAAATTTCCTCCTGCAGCTACCATAAAATCCCGTGACTCTCCTCTGGATGTCACGTAAAGCAAAAATCACAAGGCTATAAGAACCCTCACAGTGAAATAAGCACCAAGTCAAACAACTTTTGGCTAATCACTAACATTTCCCCTTAGAAAGGCAAAAACAAGTACTCTAAAGCCTGTGATTCCTGGAAGTGTTTCAATATTTAAAAAACAACCCCTTGATAATTAAAAGCTTCAAAATGCTGCTATTTTCGATATGCAAAAGTGAAAACAGCGATTGGAAGTGTGGATGGAATTCCGAGAGCCAACTCCTGACAATTAACTCTGCACGACTGTGACGCAGCAGCGCAGTTCATGCATTCCCTGCAGACTATCATTCAACTGGAGGTTGTTACTTTAAAATGAATGCCACAGAAGAGTGTACAAGCAGAGTGTTCAGAGTAATTTTTAGATGTCTTCATGTGCCTTTTAAATTTTCACTAAAATATACAAATTGCTTCTTGTCCTTTTCACCATTAAAAATTGTTTAAGGTTAAAAAAACAAATAATAATTGGTGAAAATAGGGCTTTTGTATGCAGTGTGATCACGAAAACAATTAAAACGTAGCTGTCTTTTTTCAGGATCTTGTGTCAGGGGAGGGAGGGCACAGCCGATGAGTCTACAACAGTGTGCCAAGAATGCTCTAAAATATGTGTTGGAGTTCAGCACTCCCTCCTCTCCAGATGATGTGCACCAGAAACCCGAGTTAAAAGGATGTCTCCAATCTGCTGCCATGAGCGTTCTTGAATGTTTTACATTTCAAAAACTCTGATAAATTTAACCCAACTAGATAGAATTTGTCACCACCTATGTGTTTAGAACAGCCCAGCTGAAAGGGGTGGCTATGCAGAACACATATTTACTATGCCAGCAGCTGCATGTTTGCCTGTTGCTTTAAATGAAGAAACACATTTACATTGCAACTCCTGGACATCTCGTGTGCAGATTCCTGACCTGCTAAACTAGCTTTGACCTAGAAAGCACTAGTTCTCAACCCGGGGGGTTGTGACTTCTTTGGGGTCAAGCAATCCTGTCACCTGGGTCTAAGACCTTCAGAAATATCAGATATTTACTCTACAATTCATAATAGTAGCAAAATTACAGTTACAAAGTAGCAATGAAAATAATTTTATGGCTGGAGGTGGGGTTCAGCACAACATGAGGAACTATATTAAAAAGTGACAGCATTAGGAAGGTTGAGAACCACTGGATTAAAGAATCCATGCCTACAGTGTGGAACACACTTCTCACCACTGAAAGGTCCCCATGTTAAATTCAAGTCAAGGGAAAACCATGTCCTTGCTTTCGCTTCAAAAGTGGCAATCAATTTCCCGGTTATTTTTATGCTTCTTAAAACTAAAATCAATTTATGAAAACATCCAAAATACGTAAAAATATTTAAAAGTAAAGCCAAAACCTAGAAAATTATCAAGAGGCCATCTAACTTACTTCCAGAGGAGGTTCCCCAAGGCCTCTTTCTCTTACAGAACACTGCAGGTTTTCAGTTGTCTCTAAGGAGGAAGAGGACTTTCACTGGGAACTGAGGTAGAGGCTGGAAATGCTACTCAAATATCTCAGTATGGACAGGAAAGAGAATGACCAGCCTTAAATGCAAGCAGTGCTGAAGTTCAAGAGCTCAATTTAGGAACAAGGCTAGAAAATCTCAGCGTCAAGATTTGGTTTAGTTCTCAGCTGGGTTCATTTGGCCAAAGGGCAATGCTGCACAGCTCACTCGGGGTGCAGTTAAAGGGTGGAGATTCGTAACTCCCACTTCCTAGGATTTGAAGTGAGTGAATCCTTCAGTTTTAAGTTATGGTGAAAAAGTCTTTTAACTAATCTTCAATGAATATTCACTGGAGACTCTGAGCTTCCAGTCTCAGAAGAGGAAGAGGAGGATGCTACAACAGGGTCAGGGTAGCTGTCCCTAGATTATCTGACTAGCCACGTATACGGAAAAAACTAATGCTCTGTGCCCAGGACACAGCACCTACCATCACCCATGTCTGACAGAGTTGACAAAGTACGACTACTAGAGAAGGACAAAACCAAACACTACCCCCCAGATCCTCCCATCACTGTAGTCTACACACTACAGCACTAGGAACTCTGCAAACTCCATCACCACCACCACCACTGCCAAATTCCTTCTCCTTTCATGAATGGTCTCCACTAGACTACAACTGACCAGAAAGGGTGGACGTCCGTTACTGTGTACTTTCCATTTTAAATTTATTTCAGTGGGGAAAGAACATTGGAATTTGATCTGACTGCTTCATCGCTGGGCTGCAGACAGATGTACCCAGGGATTACTTAGAGACCCCATGTGCTCACTTCCTCTGAGGAGTGCAAGGCCAGATGTGTTAAGGCAGATAGGAGATTTTGATACTCTTCCAGGAAAACAATGGAAAGACATTCCTTCATTTTATTTTTTACGAGTTTTCCCACAGAAAGCAATGAACATAATCAAATGACCATGCAATAATTCAATTTAGGAATACCGCCTTATTTCAGGCTGTTCTAATCAAATTCCAAACCAAGTGTGTTTTTTAGACAAGTGTGTGTCCAGATGCTATTTGGCTGGGCCTCTGGCCCCCTTGCATTTTAATGATATGGTTACTAGTAAATAATACCATTGCTGAGTTTTAATATTAGGAGCCCTGTGGCTTCTAGAAATGTATCCTTTATCAACATCAAATACAAATGCAGGAAACCTATAGAAATATGCCCCAAATATAGAGCAATGGAACTTTCTTTACAGCTCAGCCTTTGTCAGAGAGTTTTCAAGGGTTATGGTTTTATCAATGAGATAGAAAGCCTAACTATGCTTCCTCTAAGTTTTGCTTCTGACATATCTCAGCATGCATCTGTGAGATTAAGACAAACATGCAGTATTGAGTAGAAGAAAGCTCATAAAGAAAAGTTACAACTGTTAACAATACATCCAGTTTCATTCGACTACAATGGAGTTTTTACTGTTTTATTCACACTGTGAATTTCACACCAGAAGTATTAGGTCGGCCCTAAAACTTCCAGATCTCCTAAGCTGTATAACTACAAACAGATATCACTGCCTAGTATTTTAATTTCACTTAGTGCTCTTTGTCCCGGTAACATCCTGTGTTCTGAAGTCAGTCCTGTCTAAAATTAATGTTGGTGTTGTAGTTTTCTTTGGATGGGTGTTCACACGGTATATCTTCCACAGACCATAGTAAGTTGCAGACAGACTTTTCTTGAGCACAGGTTCTTCACAAAGGGATACAGCTGACAAATTTCAATAGACACATCAACTTCCAGAGCTCAGGGTAGAGTCCTTCTTGGTTCTAGGGAAATCCATGACTGGATGCTAATGGCCACACCATGTATTCGCCCCTCCTGGCGTTCCCAACCTGCACTCACGCCGTCTGGCAATCACTCTTCTTTACTGTTCGCGTTGCTTCTTCCAGAATGCCAGCAAGTGGAAGCTCTGCTGTGCAGTCTTCTCAGAGCAGCTTCTTTCACTTAAGAAATTAAGGTTTTTATTGCCTGATAGCTCCTTTCTCTTACTTATTTTTATTAATACTAAATATAAGGCAGATATGTATGTAGAGCCAAGGGACAACTTTTAGAAACATAAATAATCCCATCATTCTTTCTTCTACTGAACTCATCTCTCCATACAGTCTTTATTGTTTATTTTTGGGAATTTCATGAGTACATCTCCCTTCTCTGACTCCTCCTATGTCCTTCCAGGCTCTCAAATTCATAACCTCTTCTTTAGTTATCAGTTACATACTGTGAGTGTGTGTGTGTATCACATGTATATGTAAATAGAGCCTCCTGAGTTCATTTACTGTTGTTTATTTACATATGTGTTTAACGAAGCCACACCATGAAATCTCCAAAATCCAGTCACTTAAACTAGACTGGACAATGACGCCACCAGTTGCCGTGCCATGCACTGAGGATGGGATAACTCTGGGCCCTACTCCAGATGAAGAGCTGAAGGTAATTAAAGGAGAGGAGGAGTCTCCTTTAACTCAGGGCATGAGCCCTGAAGAGGTTATGCAGTTCATGAGACAATTCACAGATCTGACTTAAAAAGGAATGCGAACTATGCAAATCCTCACTACACACAGACTTTACCCAGAACACCATTGTTAAGATTCAGAATTCTACAGCAGGTTGAGATGCCCATTCTCCGTAAGTCATTTTGGCCTTGAAGGTAGCTACCATAGCTAAGCTACCTTTTGCTCTCTGTAAAATGGGGACAATAAGAGTCCAAACTTCCTGTGTTGAGAAGTGGGGATTTTAATGAGCACACCTGACAGCAAGAGCAGACCCCACCCTCACACTCTTGTCACACATTTGTAGTGCTGTTCTCTCAAAACTATAGTAATACCACACAAAAAAACCCACACCCAACCTGCTTTTGTCTGTTATGGGTTGACCATAACATTTGGCTACAATCTAGCTACTTAACAGAAGGAAAATGGCCCCTTACTTTTGAAAATTTGTAGCAACTTTGGAGACCCAGATAATCTCTGGTCTTATGAGGATAATAAATTCCTGAGAGATGCTCCTTACTAAGCATTTCTACTTTGAGTAACCCATTCACTTGGAAAGTTCCAGAATTTCCCATATTTCTCCAAATCCTCAAGACCTGTCATCTACTTAAAAGATCAGCTTCCGCTCAGCCGTGGCACAGCATTTCACATTCAATATCTCCCAAGCCTTCAGGGGACAGCTTTTGCACTCCATGGTGGGCCCTGTCCATACAGTTTACAGCAGGCAGATACAGCAAGGACTTCAGGGATGGTGAGTTCTACCAGGAACTCCGTGTCTGTTAGCAAATCTCTTTACTGGATTTTAATATGCTTAATTACACACATTATGGAAGCTTACTATTGCAATCTGGAGGGCAACACACTCTACTTACATGCATGGCCACAGACAGGCATAAAACACAAAGCTCTTAACTCCCCCTGCTTAACTCAGAAGCAAACCCCAAACAAGAACTTCTGAAACCCTCCATAATTCCATATAAGCTCACCTAAATGTGATTTCTACCACACAGATCCCAAGGCAATTGTGTAGATTCAATAAGACCTTACTGAGTTGAATGTGGTAGCATCTGCCACCATGCTTAGAAGGCTGAATGCAGAGGAGTCAGAGCTTAATGCCGGCCTGAGCTAAGTGGTCTGCATCAGATCAGCTAGGACTATATAACAGGAGCCTGCCTCACAAACACATGAACACAACGACCATATATACAAAGGTCTTTAAATTAGCACACTCAGCTGGGCGATGTTGGTGCAGGCCTTTAATCCCAGCACTAGCCAGGCAGAGGCAGGCAGATCTCTGTAAGTTCAANTCTACAAGAGCTAGTTCCAGGACAGGCTCCAAAGCTACAGAGAAACCCTGTCTACAAAAACCAATAAAATAAAATAAGATAAAATAAAAATAAATCAGCACACTATTAAAAAATTCTACCCGTTTCTCACCCTGAGAAGACGGCCTTGTCAATCCAGTGCTGATCCTCCTGAAGATTGTCTGGAAGTTCTGAACAGTTATATGACATCATGCCTCCTGGTTGGCTGACTGGTCCATGTGTGGGTACTGACTCACCCGGTGCCTACTCACTCTTCCCTCCAATTTCTGTGTTTTGCTCAAGAAGGAAAATCCCAGAATTTCTCCAGTTTAACACTTATCTTGGGGACTTCCAGCGACCATGATCTCTTCTACACTAGGCTGGCATAAGAAGGGAGAGCGAAGCCCAAACCCTCATTTTGAGGGTGCAGCTGAATGCTTTCCCCACTGGCTTAGTATGTACAGCTCCACTCTGAAAATTAGCCCAGAATCCTCCAATAAGTTCTCCTCTACATGCAGCAGGTTTGGATTTCAGTTTCTATGATCCAAAGAATTCTAACTAAAGCACCTCCACCACCCTTGCCATCCCTCACATCCAGACAGCAAGTTCCTGGGATACAACATGAACACAGACAAGCAAGGAAGGATGAGATAAACCATTATCCAAAATGACTGTAAAGGGTGAAGTTCAAGGACAGCTGAGATGTATCAAAAGTCACAGAGTTACAGCAGGAAGGAGGAACAGTACTGAGTGCTGAGTGGTTTTGTGGCTGTTTATGGGCTAACCATCTGATTTTCCTTCGATACCTGAGTCTTCTACTTGCAGAATCTGACTCCTTTCATTGAGCAGGGTGGAACTTCTGTGAACAGTAAATGAGATAGGGATGGAGAAGAAGGTCTTACACATTTGAAATGGGGATAATTTAACTGCCGAGCAGAAGAGTTGAACTAATGTCATACTGATCCACTCACTGAAAGACCAGAGAGCTAGCTTTAAATCTGTGCAGCCCATAAAGTTTGACATAGCAAGTAAGACATGCCTGGAATTCTTGATCTACTTTCTCCTGTGAAGCAGGAAGGAAAAAGGCTGTGGCAATTATCAGAAACAAACTTTAAGTCAGAATCTAAAGGAGATGACACAGGTGTTTGTTCAACTTTTTGGCAATGATTTGGGCCGTCACTATTCTTAAAAGCAGCTAATCTAAGAGAAGATTTTACAAGATTAACAATGTCTGTATTCAGAGCTTCAGCTTGAAGGAGAACTCCCAGAGTCAAGAAACTATAGCAAAGAGAACCGGTGCTCCTGGGAGGGCTGGGGAAGACTGATAGATTCCTAGGCCCTCGGAAGCAGGCAGTGAAATTCAAGAGAGGGCTCCATTCCCAGGAGAATGAGATTAAGTGTCCAAGCTTCTGGAATTGTGGCTATGTGTGAGGATTAGCCAAAAGCATGAAGGACTAGCACCAAATAATGTGCAGGGATAGTAGATGCGCAGTAGAAAGGTGGTTAATACAAATATTCTGAGCAACAGACACCACAGTAAAAATTAGGAACAGGAAAACAACACTCTGTTGACTAGAGTACTTGAAATCCAGCATGGGAAGTCCAAAGCAGAGAAGGTAGTGATGCTTACAGAGCTCTTTCTAAGGGTGCTGCTTGGTAATTTTCAAGTAAGACTCAGGATTATCAAGAGAAGAAAAGGACAGGAGGGCATTAAATCTGAGTACAGATGACTGAATATATAGAGAGATCAGGACAGACACTAAAACAAAATATTGTGAAACTGCCCATTAGTGAAATACAAAGTAGCCCCATCTTATACCCCAACTATAAAGTGTTGACTTTATATATACTTGTAAGGTGTTAGGACAAAGATGAAAGGAAGGACCAGCGGTTAAAAAATATGTGTGTAACACCCATAGAAGTTTGGACAGTATCCTGTAAGTGATACTGCGTCCAATGACAGATGCTAGGCAAGTCATTGTGGAGAGCAATATTCTACTCTGTGGGATCACAGCTGACTGGCAGTAACCAGTCAACAAGTATCTGTCAAGTGGCTAGGCAGAAACAAAGGGCACAGGACTCAAGGAGGAATGATGCCAGGGACCAGCCGCTGAGGCTGACTGCTCGTTGTAACAGAGTAGCTTTTGACTCCCTTCTGTTGATACTATGATCACTGCTCCTCAAACATCTGCCAATTCTTCAAAATTCAGCCACAAAAACGATCATCAAGGCTTCTGCTTTCCAGGTACTATAAAATGTCTCCTTTAATCTATACTGCTGTGCACCCTACTCCAGTTGAACAGAACTATTTGCTTGACTTGCCTGTAGAGCCTCGGAAGACAAGGTGATGTTGTCTCTGAATGTCACAGGGTTGTACTGACACATGAACACTCTCCTGAGAGCTCATCACCGCTACTCTTCACTCTTGACAGTTCTTGATAAAAATAGAGCAGAGTACTGAGAACTTCTGTCACATTCCAAACAATACAATTTAAGCCCAAAACTAAAGGTACTTTACTGAACAAAAGCCTTGCCGAGAATTCTAGGCCACAGACCTGAGGAAGCACAACACACTCTTCAGAGTGTGGGATAAGTGAAGTTTAGTAATTATTAGAAGTCCTCATTATCTTGTCTGCTTTAATGGATATTTTACTGACTGTCATAAAAACTAGTTTATCTGAATACTTATATTTTCCATCTTTTTGAGTTATATTGAGTTAGTCCAAATAATGACCTGGAAAATTATCATAAAATACTTTATCAAACTAATATTTTGAAGTGAAATACTTCCTTAAAGATTCTCTCCTGAATGACAAGTATAATGGATAAGAAATATTGAAAAAGCAAGTCTGAGTGATATAACAGCTTCATAAAAAATGAATGCCTTGTGATAATATTTAAGCTTCTATGATTTGCTGTATTTTACAAATATGTTTACCTGTGTTAAAGTCATGGAACTACGAGAATACGGACTGGGAAGGAAAATGGAAAACTGATAAAATAAGAGACAATTGTGGACAATTCTCATCTAAGATTTTCACTTTACAACATCATCATCATCTTCTGTAGAATATATTCATAGTGCCGCGGCTGCAAAGTGCCACAGCTGTGAACTTGTGACAAAGTTGTCCAGAACCAAGCCAGGAGCCCCTCAAGAGAAGTTGCTAACTGGTCTCATCCCCTACTTCAGCAATCGCATGGAGGCAGTGTGTCTATGACATTCTTCTTACTCATTCTCATCTTGGCCAGCCTTCCAAATGACCCATCTATCTGCACAATCAAATTCAGGTTCACTCTTCCAAGTCTTATTCTTATAAGACTGTAACTACCTGCTGAAACTGAACTAAACATATGTAAATATATGGATCCTAATTCCTCAACTTGAGAATGACTATGAAGAGTGTCATAGAGGCAGCCCTGCTTTGGTTTGGTTTAGTGGTTAGTTGACAGATTTTCAAAAGGTCTCACAATGTAGTGTAGCTGATCAGGAAGTCCTGATTCCCCTCTTTCAGCAAAGAGCTAGGATTTCAAGAATGCCTGTGCTGCCCTTATGTTTTATCAAACTAAGACAGGACAGAAAATTAGAAGTCAACTTAATATCGGTAATTATAAATGTTTCTTTGCTGAGAGAACCGAGTTCTTCATATATGAGAATTCACAAATACTTTAGCACAACACAATAATAAAGGAACTGTCTACCAGAGCACAAATAGTTTCATGCATTAACTACCAATATTATTGTCTAACTGAAATGATTCTTTCAAAGATCAACCTGATTTGTTTCGTAGGTTATTAAATTGCAAACCAAAATCAATACCCTTGCCAACGTATCACATGAATGGTTGCAAACAAACCAGTCTTAATGGAGTTTAAAAATTAATTTCCTGATATTCTATCATGTTCAAGTCACATTCTAGCCCACAAGGCAGACAAACCCTCTGTCATATAAAGAAGGAAGCTGGGCTACTGAGATGAGGTGACCCAAATTCCTAGCCTTAATGTAAACTGGAGATAGAAATTCAATCACAGTAGAACATCAACTTCTTATTAGGCAAATTTATTACCACAGCAAATACAGAGTCAGGTTAGGCTCTGCTATTTTCAGTTTTGTTAAAAAAAAAAGTTTATTTTTTTAAAAGGTTTTGAAAATGAAGTTAATATAAACATCTGAAACAATAAAGATTTGAGGATGAACGTACCATGAAGTTTAGAATTCACATATATGAGCTACATCTAAAATGCCTATAAACATGTAAATAAAGTGGATCTCATTATAAATTTAAAGAATACTAGCTATGGTATATTGCTGTGAATGATCACGTTTTCAAAACTTTCATGAATTTTATTCTAAGCCAAACAGAAAGAAAAATCATTCTCAGTAGAAAATCTACTGAGGAACAGCTATGCATGGCACTAATTGGAACAAAGGTAATAGATAATATAATTTTAAAACAATGTCAGAAAAATAAAAAAAATCACTTTTGTACTTGAATAGACAAAGAATACATTTCTACCCAGCTAGGCTGAGGTAGGAGAAAAAGATCTAGTCAGCAAAAACCATTTTCTCAATTTATCTTTATTATAACTACATACGAATAGCTGATAATTTGAAAAAGTAAAAAGAAATGACTCATAATTCTACCACCAAAGACAGCAAATAACATTTTATTATTTCTTTCTAATCTTCTTTCCAAGGCTTCTTAGAGAGTATAAATACCATCTTGGAACATGTAGCATTCTCCTATTAAAAAGTCTAGAGGTAATTCAGGGCTTGACTTACTGTGTGAGGGAATGCCATATGACATGAAAGCAATGTGTACACTAGTCAAGATCGGCTTCAAAGAAATTTCACTGCAAGCGTCATTGGGGCCCTTTGGGTAGGAGATTTTCAAAGGTTAGGGAATTCACCTCATTTCATTTCTGAATTTTCAGATGCTAACCAAACTGGCCCTTATTTTACCAATTTAGTAACTCAGGATTAACAACTGGTGAATACATTATGCTTTCCCTTTGTAAAACTACATTTTCTTAATCTATGTAAGAAATGTAAATTCTCATATGAACAAGACAGAAAAGAGATACAAAGAGATTAAATAACAAAATGAAATTAACCCAATTTTGAAAAATAAAAATCGTGTCTTTTTAACATTCCTAGTGTCATTTCTATTTGTGTAGCTCTCTACTGGTGTTTACATAAGAAAGACGGGAGACAAATTTAATGTTAAAATGCTGGTTAAAATTACTCAGAGTCATTAAAAATAAGATGATGTTGCATGTTACATTAGTCTGCCCATAAAATATTCCAAAAGACAATAATCTCCTATTCGAGGATTTGTTTTAAACACGATGTAAACACTTGGCTACCTAGAAATGTGGTTTCACAGTAGTGTGCTGCTTATAGTCATAGTCCTTCCTATATTAAGATATGCCCTATTCACTGTGCCTCGGTTTCCTTCTGTTGGAAATGGGATAACTATCACGCTTAGCTGTGAGTTAAAAGTACTGATTTACATGAACCACTTAGTCCTGGGCCTCCCACGCGCTAAGCGTCTCTAAGCCATAGAGGTCTGTTTCCTAACCATTAGGACGAAACCTCCTGCAATGATGCCAAGATTTCAGAGGCTTCTACACTCTAATATAGCAAGCGCTGACTGAAACCTGCCTGCCACACATCTAAATACTTAGTTCAAATGTGACTAGAAAGAGTACAGTTTGCCAAGCACATATTTCCCTTCGAGATTACCTCTCACGTGGCCATCAAAGTCTCAGCTTCTCAAGACAATCCCATGACCTTGGAGATGCACATTACTGACAAAAACGTGCACTCAGAGGGAAGCTGGACTTATAGATGAAAACGTATTAAAAAAAAAAAAGAAACTCTTCCTAGCAGTAAGTAACAACAAATCCTTATCTTTCCTCATTGCCATGCAATGAGAAAAGCAACGGAAAATGTGTTTAACAACTAGTGCCAAACAAAATGTAGTATGCTGCCTGAAAAAGCAACACTAAAACGTTCAATCCTGTATTCTCTTCCCTTTGTGATGATTTATCAACCAACAGTTTTGCCCTCTTCGGGGTAAAGGTTTTCCGAGGATTGTAGATGGGGGAATAAAAAAGTTTTGTCACTTTCTGGAAAAGTTTGCCCTTCTGATAGTGGACCGCTACCCTGGGTAGCTTCCGTGTTTGATCAGGTGAATCTACA
The DNA here is from genome assembly GCA_001685075.1 of Bramus lutescens. Taxonomy (NCBI): domain Eukaryota; kingdom Metazoa; phylum Chordata; class Mammalia; order Rodentia; family Cricetidae; genus Bramus; species Bramus lutescens. The sequence continues at coordinate 92,835 of LOEQ01003475.1, forward strand.
AACCACCGTCCTCAATAATGGGCAGGTGTTCTAAAGGACGAATTATAAATGCAAGGCTCTAAAGATCACTGCCATCTGCTTCACTGCTTTAGAACCTGAGCGCTTTCCCTAAGAACAGTAATCACTACCTGACTTTTAAAAGCTCTAGATGCTTTTTAATTTGCTTCCTACTCCGTCCATCAGTCCAGGAGGAGATAGAAAAGAGGCCTCCATGGCAGTATCTCAAGTCCCTCTTTTGAGAGAAATGAATGGCCTCGCGGAAAAGTAAAGCGGTGCAAACTTGAGACACCGGGCGGCAGAGCCTCCCCCTTGGCACATCGAGTGTGGTGGCGCTGCATCTCTCGGTGCGTCCTCATGTTCCTTCAACAGCAAGGAGCCTCGGGAGGCCGACCCGTCCTGGTCACCACTCACCTTGCTGGGCTCCAACGTCCTGGAGCAGCAGGAGCAACAGCAGGAGCAGCCCAGGCCTGGAGGA
>LOEQ01003475.1:104571-120010 GCA_001685075.1 Bramus lutescens
AGAGAGTTAAGATGGCGGGGGAGGCGGGCAGGGTCACTGGCAGTGGGCGTGGCTAGCCTCTTAAAGAGTCAAAACCATAACATTCAGAGTTTCCAATTTCTTTTAATTGTCTTCTAAAATGTTCTTATCTTTTAACCTAAAGCAATAGCCTTTTGCTAAATCTGTTCCAATTCCCTTAAAGTTCTGCTACACTAACCCCAGCCAGTTTCAAGTATATTTTACAGGTCACTTCTGCTGCCTGGGCCAAGACCAAGTCACAAATGCTCTCCAGATAACGATAAACACCTGCACCAGCACCTAGGACTTCACCATTGGTACCAACTCTTCTGGATCAAGGACATCTGCCAACTAAAATCTGGTTTTATATGCTATTGTGTCCCATCCCATGGCTAGCCCCATTTCATAGGGCCAATAATAATAATATTTTTTCTTCTAGTCACCTGCTTTCCATACTCCAGGATAATAGCAAACTGGATGCCATTCCAGCCACTCCTTTTGCTGAGCATGAGCACCCCAACTCTCAGCTCACCTCCTCTCCCACGTCACCCCATGCCTGCAGGAAGTAGCCAGACTTGATCCAATGCCCCTTTATCCAAAGAGAACCTAAAATGTTGGTCATGAATATCGCCTCCGCTCCTTGTCACACCCCTATATCCAAAGAGTATGGAATTAATATTAAGTGGGGGTGTCACCCCAACCCTCTAACACCCCTATATCCAAGAAGTCTGGATTTGAAGTCCCTGGCCTGGGAGTTGCCCCCATCCAGACTCCAACTCCCAGCCTGCCAAGCGCTGACCCCTCCCCCAGCAAGGGTCAGGCCCACTTCCACAGGCTATTTAGGCTTGCACTGGAAAAAGGAACGTGTGGTTTCAGGTTTGTGCGGGCTTTTTCTCCCTGCCATCCTGTCTCAGTCCACCCAAGAGTGCTGCATTTATTAAACATGGGCATTTTAATTTGGTCTAATCTGGTTTGATTGGAGCTTCTTGCATTGGTGGAGAGGCTTTTACTAAGGTTAAACGAAACACTAGTATCTGACTCCGGGTTTTGATTATTAAAAACAATTAGAATACATGCTATACTACTTCCCATGCTCAGCAGCAACTTCAGCCATTGGAAGAAGGGACATGTATCGTACAATATTAATCATTTTATGAATGTATTACTGTTGTCTCCTAGACAGTGACTAGATTCAGCTGGGTTGGGACACTAGGGAAGTCTACTGTAAACATTTGTATTTTTCGCCACTTGGCCATTATACCTCCATGCTGCTTTGAGGATTTTACTTATATCATTAAGTGGGTAAGGTTCTCTCTAAAGCTTGTTCCTACTTGGGAACAAGTGAAGTATCTAATTAAAGTGCATTTTGTGTTGTTGCACAATTTGTTAGAGCCCACAAGACTATACAGGGAATACACTGCTGACAGACCAATAGGAAGTGTATACGTACACGTCCGCATGGAATAACCCATTTTGCAGAGCTGCGGAAACACTTGTCTTTTTGAAAAGTCACTGTCATATCTGTAAAAACCTTGTGAAGCCATGATTCTTTCCTTTGAAATGGGATTTGTTTCCAAAACACCTCAGCAGCGTGACTTCTATACAGGCAATGGAGTGACCTTGCTCCATCCCCCCCCCCCATACCGTGAGGCTTTGGAGCAATGACATTCACTCTTCGTTCCAACAGTCAAATTTACATAGAGTCATTCCCACAAAATGACCTGCTATGACAGACCACATAGAAATTTCTTTAGAAGGCAGCATGCCCCACCTTAGCTAACAAACAAATCTGGGCATCCTTGAAATTGGTTATCACAAAAGAGATTAGATGAGGAAAATGGGTGAATCCAGGATTCAGGGATGTTTGGTAACTTTATCTAATGGTTGGAAAGTCAGGTGTTTCCCTTGGGTGCTGGCTCTTTCCTGGTTCAGGCCACCTGTTCTGGAGTGCTGCTTTGTCAGGTTCTACCTGCCCTTTTTTGTGACTTTGGTATGCATATTATTATTGTCCTTGCCTATGGAATTTCCAGCTGTGTCAGTGAAAACTAGAAACCTCATGGAGATCAGCTCTGACTCTTCTTCTCCTCCTCTCTACTTCTACTTCTTCCCCTTATTCTCCTTTTTCTACTTATTCTTCCCCTTAACTCTTATTCTTACTCTTCCTCTCCTCCATGCTCCCTTCACTTCATTTTTTCCCTTTGCATGAAAATAAAGATGCAGACATAATGTACTTGAGTTAATTTATTTTGTTTTGGTTTTTCGAGACAGGGTTTCTCTGTAGCTTTGGAACCTATCCTGGAAGTAGCTCTTGTAGACCAGGCTGGCCTCGAACTCAGAAACCCACCTGCCTCTGCCTCCCAAGTGGTGGGGTTAAAGGCGTGCACCACCAATGCCCGGCCCTGAGTTAATTTTTTACCCTCAGATCCAATTTGGAGCCCTGAGGGGGTAATGAGGCTGGTACTCAAGGCCACTGATAACAATTATTTGATATAGCTGACTGTTTTGAAAACTGTGTTAGTAAATGGCCGTTATTTGTTACATTTTCTAAATTTTCATTAAAAATTAGGTCTGAAATATTTTGAAAAGTATACAAACTCAGGTTCTGGAGTTGTGTGGGGCTTATGTAGTATTTAGAGACAGTGGATTGACAGTCCTTATCTTAACCTATTTAATGTAAGTCTAAATGAGGTTTGAGAAACCAGAAATGTTAATTTCCACTTAAATAATGTGGCTTCATCACACATGTTTATTTTCTCTCTGAAAATGGTTTAAAAATGACTTTGAAAAGAATTCAAAATGTATTTACTACCAAGATGGTTTTTTATAGGTCGTATAAGGCAGAAGGGCTGGAATTTGAGAATCACAGCTGAAAATGAAGCTGAGGCCAAGTAACTGATTGTCTGTCGCTGGGTTTAATGCTTAGACACTTTGTGCTTTCTCTACTCCGGTGTCACAGTAGATATCTAAAGAAATAGGAAAGATGGGCTGTTCTGAAATTTCACTAAGATTCTGGAATTTTTTTATCTTGTAAGAATTATTCATGGGCATAACTGTTATACTTGCTGTGGACTATAGTATGCCAGGCTTGATTCAGTGAATATGCCTATCCTGTTTCTCTGAAGTCCACAGGCAAAGTTTACATTTTAACAGCCACTTTCCTGATGGGCAAGAGCATGCACTGACTTAGGGTTATGTCATTCTGAAGAACAGCAGGCCTATTTTTACAGAGCTGGTAGAACAACATAAAAACACAAATTTTATCCCACTTGCATGATTAAATCTTAACTTATCAAACTGTTTGCTGCTGGAGAAATGGGACTATTTTACGTTGATCTCAGTGTTTTGTTTCAGTAGACAAAACTGCAATGACTTACAGTAATGGTTTTAGAAATCACAATATATGCATAAGAAACAGTGATCCTTTTTTACTTAGAAAATTTTGTCTTGTTTAGACTTTAGGTATGACTCTCTATTTCCTGGTTTTGCTTTTAGTTTTTCTCCTAGACTCCATTATTCTTAGATGTGAATGTGTTCTGAGGAGACATCTTCTCCATGTTGAAATATCTTAGTCATGTTCATTTTCCTTTCCTAATTTCCTGCCATTTTCCCTGGTTAGGTGTACAAGATTACAGATGATATATCTGGGGTTCGTATCCAAGTTCTGGTTGTGAAGCCCAGATATATAGTTTATGTAATCTGCAAAATAGAGAGATATATGGGATCTTATCTCAGGATTGCTAAGGATTAAATAAGAGACAAATTTAAAAGGCTTAGTGTAGTGTAATAGAGTCACTCTTCAGCAAAGGGACCTTTTTTTAGTATCATTTAATTCTATGCAGTTCCATGTAAAAACACACATGACTATTTAACACAGATACATTCTCTTCCACAATTTTCACTCTCTTCTAGTTTGATATTGATTAATAAGGAATTTTTTAGTCACAATTACTTATCAGTCTTTCATTTTTTATTTATCTTAATAGACTTTTAATCTCATTTGTGATGGTAAAGTAGTCTGTTATATATGCACATTCATAAAAAGGATTTTACAAAGAGAGATGTCCAAATGACCCAGTTCTGACCAGTAAAATATAAGACTCCATCAAGGAAGGTTCCAGAAAACTTCCAAAAGAAGGAAAGGGTTATGCACCAATGCTACTCTCTCTTCCTGTCTTCCTGATGTCCTGGAGGTACAAGAGGTCATTTGGTATGTAAAGACAGGAGATATCTGGCAAAACTTACATAGTAGAAAAAACAGGAAGAATTAGAAATCTCAATGTCATCTGGACCTATCTTATAGGTGCTTCCTATAAATATATTTATTTTGGAGAAGGAAATAGAGAAACTCCAGTTAGGACTACTTATTAAGTTTTTATTCTTTGCAAACAATTATTTTTGTACAAGGTAGATGGGTGCATACTGAACACATTTTAAGAGGAGATTGTACTGTAAAGTCTTATAGGTCAGAACTGTTGTCTCTTTTATGTGAAGCACAGAAGAGTAAAACTGCTCTTTTCTAGTCCCTGACTGAATGAAGTAGATCTCAGTTAATTTATAATACACATTCTTAACTTATAAAGATGAGTATAAATAAGAAATGGTGTCTTTTGTAAGAGGCTCATAATGGTAAGCCAAGTAAATACATAAATATGCATAATACAAAATAGGCTCAAGGGTACACCATCATTTGGGGTGAATATAGTGGATGGTGACACTGCATGTTGTCAGAGGGATCTGGACTGCTTTATAGAGGAAAATAGACAAGATTTCAGTAGAATAAAGGGTGAAAATAGCAAATGGTATGGGCAAAGCATGAAAGAGGAAACAGGAGAAGTGTGATCTCAAGACTAAAGGGTTGCCATATGATATGTGCTAATTGTTTTCAGTTCTTGGCTTATGTTAAAATATAATTTTAGATAATTTTGAGCTGGAGATATATCATTCCATGGTGTACACATCCTTTGTTTTGATGTCAAGAACTATTACAAACAATCTCCAGGTAATTTTGACTTTATATTTAAATTTTAGTTCAACTATCTTTGAAACCTTCATTTGCTAACAATTTGTTTCCCCATTCATTTCTTTGAAAAAGAAGTAGAAGCATTAGCCATTGTAACTTGAGAAAATTAGCGCACATGTGAATTCTTTGCACCTACTGTCTGTGAAGGAGTATGGAACATACTGTGACATCTTTATTCTCCATGATGATTTGAAAGTCGCCTGTTTTGATGATATCAGGAGTGTCATAATTGCAGTCCCCTTGACTATCCTTGTCTTCTGTGTCATGCACCAATGCTTTTCATTGTATTCCTTGCCAAGCAGAAGAATTTCACACAAATTAAGAACCAGAGCTTTGGAACTGATAAGAGCTTGTACATTGTGAATTGCTCCACAGTGTAAGCAAGTCCCTAATGAATTCTTGCTCAGCACTTTATCTCCTTCACTTTGAAATGTGATCAATGACACACTTTGTGGCTGGGGGTGGGGTGGGGCTGAGAAATTGCCCCTTTTCAAAGTTACCAAATAGTTAATACCATGGAATTTTTAAAAGCAAAACTCATAGGCATATCAGAGTGAATTAACAGACTGTAAGGGTTTTAGAAAAGAATTATAATTAATAAAAAGTATATGTACAAAATTTATGCCATGTGCTGTGTTGAGCATGCACTGTTTGAGTCCATAAAGAATGCATTCACTTCACAGTCTATGGGATAACACTTTTGTTGTTGGATGATGAGTACCTCTGTGGTCACGATGGCAATTCTTGGGATCAACTTTTGTTTTGTTTATTGTGGCTGAAGAGATTTCCTTGCAGAATTCTCGGTCTTCTGTCATTCTTCCAGCTCTTACTTTTTGTGGAACCTTCGTCACAGGATTCACCAGTGTCTGTTATCTCTGGGTGTGATTGGCTGTGTTCTTGACTTCCTACAATATACTGAAAACCCATACATATAAATCTAATCTCTGGAGATTAGGTTAAAGTTTTCTCAGTGTTATTTATTGTTGTTCCAGAGTCCAAGGATTTTCCCTACCTATGACTTTGGTCAAAGAAAATAATATTTTTTTGTCCTTATACTGGGGTATAAAATATAATTTTTAACCAGGGACAATTTTGGGTAAATATCATGCAGTCCCCAAACTATAAAGCCACAAAATGCGGACATAATTCTCTAAGAAGGAGATGTCATTAATGACACTAAAATACCAGGTACAAACTGGGGCTGTCCTGGGCCTCTTGGTGTCTTGACACACATTCTTCTCTTTCTCCCAATGGGTATTCAGTCAATCCACAGCTTTCGTCGATGAGAATATCATTTTGGAGTATTTCTGTTTTGTAAGTAAATAGTCATAGTGCTTCTTCACTGAGAACAGCCCCACTATTGTAGCACTTCCAAAGGTCTCTGTGTATCTCACTACCTCCCAACAACTAAAACACTAGCTCTTGGCCAGGATGGAAGACTCCAGCCCTTCCGTGGGACTAAAGCTGACACCTGGTCTGCAGTAACCTACTCTGTTCTCACCATTTAATGCTTGGCCTTTCCCTACCTGATTCAAAGACAGGAAGGTATTGGATTCCATTCTCAGCACCTCAGAACTGCATGGGGATTACTTCCAATTCAGCTTTGAAAGGAGAGCTCTGTCTCTCTTCACAATCAAAGCATTGTGAAGAGATGGTGTGCCTGTGACTCTACTCTTCTGACTGGAATGTGGCGAGGATGCCTGGCTATGGGAATGAGATTAGAAAAACTAGAGAGAGAGCATTTTAGGCAGAGAGACAAAAGAAAAGTAGAAAACATCCAGTCTTTTGCTTTTAACAACAATATGCCAAAGCCAAATATTTTCTGTTAATTGTTGTTGTTGTTGTTTCTGTTGTTATTTTTAAGACAGGGTTTCTCTGTAGCTTTGGAGCCTGTCCTGGAACCAGCTCTTCTAGACCAGGTTGGCCTCAAACTCAATGAGATCCACTTGCCTCTGCCTCCCGAGTGCTACGATTAAACGCATGCACCACCACTGCCGGGCTATATTCCTTGTTATTGATTCAAAACTGTAGCAACAGGCTGCTTGTTGGTTCCCAGCTGCTTAGCCCTGAAATAATCACACAGAAACAGTACTATTTAAATCACTGCTTGGCCCATTAGCTCTAGCTTCTTATTGGCTAACTCCTACATATTAATTTAACCCATTTCTATTAATCTGTATATCACCACGTGGCTGTGGCTTACCAGGTAAAGTTCCCAGTATCTGTCTCCAATGGCTCAATGACTTCTCTCTGACTCTGCTATTCTTTATCCCAGCATAGTCTAGCTTTCCCCACCTAGTTCTGTTCTTCCCTGCCATAGGCTCAAAGCATTTCTTTATTCATTAACCAAAAAAAGCACCACATAGACAGAAGGACCTCCCACACCACAAAATAAAACCTCTTAGGGGCAGTAAATTAAAAAAAAACGAAAATTTTAGGGCTGTATATAAATGTTAAATCTAGAATACAAAAATCCTAAAAGATACTGGACAAGGATTTGGCTGAGTATTAGTTTCTTTTCCTCTCCTTTTTTTTCTTTTGTCATATACTAAATGTATTTTGAAAAGCATAAAGGGAACACACAAACATCTAGGGGTGTGATAAATTGTACAAGGGCATAGGATCTGGAGTAAAGCAAGTCTGGATTCAAATTCCAGTTCTGCCTTCTCATTAACCTCTGTATAGCAACTTCCTCAGATTAAAGAAAGGCAAATAATGCTTTCCCCTATGCAGTAGTCACCAACAATTAGGAAACTGATATAGGCAAAACCATCTACCTGCATGCTACTCCATAATAGGTGCTTGGTAAGTTTGTATTTCAGAATTTGGAATATTTTAATGTAGAGTAAAGGAACTAAAAGTAAGAGCAAAGAATCTGGCCAAAGAAAAGTGGGAGGGTCAGCATGACCTCGGTCTGGGGAGTGTGTGGAGAACTGGCAGAAGAGCACACAGGAGAAAGGGGAAAGAATGCAGCCGCAATTTCCAGAGGATGAGTCAATGATCAGCAGCTGGCTTCATATAGCAGCAGGTCAAGGTCAAAGACAGCCCTGGCATACATGAAGCCTTTCCTCCTTCGAAGATCAAGAGGGTATCTGTGATGATTCCTAGACATACGGTGAAAGGAAGAAAATCATACAGTTAGAATAATTCACCGTATGGGATGCTCAGTCTTGCTGAGCTTTGCAGCCTTGAGACTTATGGATTCCTGGAGGGGAACTTTGAGATTGTTTGAGCAGGCTATTTTGACCCCTCGCACCCAATTTTTTTTAGACAATTTTAATGCATAATTTTCTGGAAACTGTCTCTGTTGTTTTTCTTCAAATTCATCAAGAGTGTATATGGCATATACCACACCAAGTGATAAGAACTTTGATACAATACTACTTCCATCAGCATTTCTGAGTATATAATTGAACTAGGGATCAGCCCATTGCTGTTTTGTTTTAAATAATGTGTTTAAAATTAGAAAGATTGGAAAATAAACTAGTATGTCAATAATGTAGCTTTATTTGTATGTTTATTTGTTTTTGTTTATTTCCTTAATCAGGTTCTCATGTATCTCAGATTGGCCTCAAAAGTTCTATGTAGCTAAAGATGACCTTGAAGCAGCTGAAGATGATTTTGAAATTCTGATATCTTACTTCCAACTCCAGAGTGTTAGGATTATGGGTGTTTACTACCAGCCCAGTTTATGTGGTACTGGAGATAAAATCCAGGACATCTTGTATGGCAGGTGAGCACTCTACTGACACAGCTCCATACCTAGCCAAGTTCTCTTCTGATTCTTACTTTTTCCTCTCACTTATTATCTTATTCTTACTTTATCTTAAGAGATAAAATCTTTTCTTCATTTCAATACACAAATCTGAGGAATCATATGGCCCAGCTTGGAAAACATTTCATGATCATGAGAGGAAGCATCTTCAGATACTGTACTTGGAAGAGAAAAGAGATAGAAAGAATAAATGTTCTTCTGCCATTACCTCTCATTCACTGTCATTATCCTGGGCAAACTATGTCTTGTCCTATCCCGTGGGCTCATAAGTGTGCTTATTCAAATAAGCTTGAAGGGTGTTTTCTGCTATTTTCAACCACTCATGTTCCAATGGGTCCTTACACTGTATTAAAAGGAAAGATGCCATGGAAAGCACATACAAAAGAGCTTTAACCCTTTAAAGCCATGCCCATATAGCTAAATAACAATTTGTTTACCTCTTCTATAATAGTTGTAACATTTTCACTGTAGTAGTTATAGAGATGCCTTTGATTCCTTTATTATGTTAAGGGTATTAAAAACCACTACCATTTAAAAAGAAGTACACATGCAGAAATTTAGGATGTGTACTGTGAGGTCTTTTGTTATGTAGTGAACATGCTTTATGAAATTATAATCATTCAGAAAAATTGAGGAATACAGGAATATAATTGGGAAGGTGGTTTGGGACCCAGAAATCTGGCTTTAAAACACTTTCACTTAACCTGATTTTTTGATGCCTTTGGCATGGTATAATAGTTAAACTGGTAGAATAGTGTAACATGAGGGGCCTGCTTTATTGGGGTTTCCATGCTTCCCAGTTCCCACAGTCATTAGGTCCCAAGGAAAATCACACAGAGAGTCTACATTAGGTTATAAACTGATTGGCCCATTAGCTCAGGCTTCTTCTTAACTCTTATAAAGTATTTTAACCCATTCTTATCTATGTTAGCCACATGGCTCAGTACCTTTTTCAGCGGGGTAGATCACATCCTGCTTCTTCCATGGTCTAGGCAGGATTGCGAGAGAGCTTCCTTCTTCCCAGAATACTCCTGTTCTCATTGCCCCACCTCTACTTCCTGTCTGGTTTTCTCGCCTATACTTCCTGCCTGGCTCCTGGCCAATCAGTGTTTATTTAAAACGTAATTGACAGAATATAGACAATTCTTCCGCACCAGAATAGATGCTTTTGCTTGTTAAAAATATTGGCAAAAGCTACAAAGGAAACAATGATTTACTAATAACATGAAGAAGGACCCATGTTGCTAGTTGCTCACAACCTGGATCTCAACAGAAGAAAAATGAGGTGATTCTGAAAAGGAAGCTTTTGGTTTAGGATAAAGATAACTGTCTTATCGTGTTCTGAATGCTTGAGTCCCTAAGATCACACCAGAATGTTTTACTTAAGTATGGTATAAGAGTTCATGAGCAATACGTTCAGGCTAAGGACATGACTTTTAACAGTCAAGAGACCACTCTGTGTTGGCTGAGATAGAAACTTGCTCAGTACAGTATACATTACCAGTTTCTCATAATTCAGAATTCCTCAACTGTAGCAAGTATGGCCTGGCACATCTCAAACCAAGACCAGGTAGAGTCAGGTAAATGGTGAAAAGCCTTGAAAATGTTCCAAGACAATAACCAGAGCTACTTACTTCACTAGGAAGGGAGCATCAGCCACACGGCTCTTCAAAGCATTTGGGCCACACAATTTGTTAAGAGTCATGTCTGATAACAATTAGAATATTACTCCAACTAAAGTGCTTTAAAATATCCAGATTTCCAAAAATAGTTTTTAATTAACAACCAAAAAGGTTGCTCACACAGTTGCTAACTAGAAATCTCAGCTTTGTGTGGACTTTTCATAACACATATCAGCACATGCTAATAGGAGATACTAACAAAGAACTCTGAAAAAAATAATACCTGAAATGAAATCTGTAAATTCCGTATAATGCAGCTGTAAAATGTTGAAAAATAGTTTTCAAATGGATGTGTCCATGACCCCTTAATGTTTGTAATTGCTCTCTGTTTTTGGGATGATGCCACAAAAAATATGAACACTAATAATCTAAATACCAGGTTGACATCCATAGTGGGATGCACCCATGGTGACTGTAGAAAATTTCAATGTAATCAGAGAGATGACTCCTGGATAACCCCAACAAAATTTCTTGTGAGTCAGCTATGCTCACATTTCTTTGAACTATGTCTCTCCCAAGGGAGATGAAGCAATTGCATAGACATAATGTCTTACCCTTTCAGTAAAATGCAACCCGCATTCCTCAATCCATTCATCATCATCCATGGTATTTGTTCACGGTGCTGTCATGCAGAGCTGGTTGCCAGCAGTGATTAAAAAGAAATCCATACGGCTCTATGTTCAGGAGACAAAGTAAAACCAATTTTCTCCATGTTTACTATGAAGGCATCAAACCATTAAGGGGAAAATCCCCAGAGGAGCTCCTCAATGAGACTCTCTCCATGAAGACTGACTGTCTCCAGAGACCTGAGAGGTAAATGAAGTGATTATCTGTCACTCACAATCTCTCCTCATGAAATTGGAGTCCGTGGGGTCGGTCGGGATATCACTGTAGAACAATTTCTCTCTCCAGACGTTACTTTGCCTACCTCATGCTCGCTGATTATGAAAACCTTCTTTTTCTCTGACTTCTTGATAGCCTTCTTTTACTCTCAAAACAAACAAACAAAAAAAAAAAACAAAAATCCCAAACACTCTATGATTTCATTACTAGTGACATTTCATGTGGCATGTATTCTATCTAGTGCATAAAGGTCCTGTTACATTCTTAGGGAACAAAAAGAGAATGTTTTAAATCCAATCTTCTCTCTTCTTCTAAGTACTTCCCTCTCCATCTTTCTTCCTGTCTCTTCTTTGTCCCCTCTTTCTTCTTCCATCCTCCTTTTCTTTCTTTGCCTTCCTATGTTTCCCTTCAACATGAAAATTTTAATATTACTCGGTTTCTGATTCTGCCAGTCCAACAGGACTATGTCAGTACTTGCAATATACCTAGTCCCACCGGATTCTAAGCATATTACACATACTGACTCATTTAATCATTTTAACAATTTTCAGAGGTGGGGATAATTGTTAATTCTCTATAAACAAACAAAACTGAGGCATAAAGAAGTTATATAATTCGGCAGTGGCCACATAAAAAATGAGGTCTAAACATTTCAAAGGCCATGTGTGAATCCGTGTTACACACCACTCCATAGAGGAAGAGATTGAGGAATACAGAATCAACATATACAGGGCCCCTGATTCATTCCAGCTCTCAGGCTATGGGTTACTTAGTTAAATCTGATCAACAATACTACTCATCAAACACAATTATCCTTTCTTTAATAAATAAGATTAAAATAACCTTTCCCAGGTACACTGATAACCAGTTAATTAACTTATTCATACTAGATTATCACCGGATAATGGAAAGTATATAAGTGGCCTCCATTTGAAGTCATGTCTTTGCCATTTAGTTCTTGTTCATTCTGAGACCCTGACTACTTGGTCGTGCTAAAGACTTCAGTTCAGCCAGTCAGGCCTACAGCTTCCTCTTACTACTCTTAAGAATCCATTCTCTTCCTTGAAAGACTTCCAGGACATAAGAAACCTCATCAGAATCCAAGTCCTACTTCTGACTCTGATTTGTATTACACATTTTTCTTTATCAACTTTAATCCAAAATGGTTGATAATGAGAAGTTTAAAGAAGAACCATATGGATTATCTTATAAGACTTACTCATGGGATTACATGAAACTGTTTTAATACAGTAATAACACAAATGGTGCCATTTCATGTAAATCAAAATCATTTAAATTTTCTTATTACCATTTAATTCCATTATTTATTTAAAAATAATTAAGAATGTAGGGTATTTTAAAGACAAATGTTTAACTGGCTTCAAAAATAACAAATAACTGCTGGTATGTTTTATATAATTTTATTTTTCATGTAAATGATAAGTGTGGATCTTATAGTCCCAGGACCTACTGTCTGCCATCTTGGAATAGCTTTCAAAAAATTGAAAATGCTGTGCTCCATGAAAGAGAAAATACAAAATATCGAAATTTATAAAATGCATTAAAAGAGCTGGAAATGAAGAATTATAATCCTAAATAAACCAAATGTTTAGTGTAGAAAATAAAAATAGTCTTAAATAAATACTCTCACTTCCCATATTAAGTAACCAAAAAAACATTAGCAAGATAACCTCAAAGCAAGCAATGCATGAAATATCAAAGATAATAACACAGACCAGAGAACCTGGCAGCAGAAAAACCATAGAGAAAACCATGAAAGAAAGGTTGTTTCTTTGAAATGATCAATAAAATTGAATAACCTCTATCAAGATTAACAACAAGAGAGTGTACAAATTACATATATTAGGAAGGACAGGATCTACTGACCTAGCAGACATCAAAATTATAGCAAAAAAGTCACCCAAAATTTTGTATATGTAAACTATATAGCACAGTTCAAATGAACCAGTTTCTCCAAAAACACAAATTAGAACAGTTCCCCCAATATGAAACAGGTAATTTGAGTAACTCTGTAACTATTAAAGAACTTCAGTTTATAATTTCAGTCCTTTTCCCAAATGGTTTTTATGCTGAATTATTTCAAATATTTAAGTAAGAATAAATGTCAGTTTTCTACAGACTCTTCCGAAGAAAGAACACATTCCAATTCACTGTGTGTGGTCAGTACTAGTGACTCCAAAATCTGTAAAAGACATCCATCCAAAGAAACAGACTATAGTGTCTCTCAATGGCACATACACAAAAATATTCATTTGGTATTTAGTCCATTAAAAATAGCAATGTGTAAAAAGAGGCCACGAACAACAAAGTGCTATCAATTCCAAGAATAGATACTTGGTTCAAGCTTTGAAAAATCAGTCAGTTTAGTCTATTACACCATCACCCTAGGGAAGAAAAACCCTATGATCCAATCAGGTGGCACAAGAAAGCAGTTGACAAATTCAACATTCAGTTTTATAGAAATGCAGCAATCTTAGAATGGATAGCAATATCCTTATTCTTATAAAAGACATATATAAAATGTCATAGTTAACTACTACTCGATGAAAAACTAATAGTGCAAGGTAACCTCACCAGAGAACACACAGGACACACTTAAAGCTGAACAGAAAGTGTTTACTTGCCAACTGCAGGCTGTCAGGGGAACGTGCCCAAATCATGCAGCCGTGAGCCTTACTGTTCTTGGCTTTTTATAAACAAAACCACAGCCTGGTTGACAGACAGCCTCCAATTAGCAGGAACAGTTAGCAATAAAGCAGAACTACAAAAACAAAAAAAGCAAGGTTAGTGCATTTAGGGACTTTTTGTAGAAATATGGGCTGTGATGGATTAGGTCTTAGTTCTCATTTTGGCAGATGTTAGGGTCTATGTGCTGGGTTTTAGATAAGAATAGTACATTGGTGAATTTAACATGCTATCAATCGAGTTAAGAACTGGGGGCCTGTTGCATTCCTCACTGATGATATGGGCATGAGTCAAACTGTGGATTCATCATGGGGTAGGAGGTTGTATTATTCCTCAATACTAAAACAAAACTTGCTTTCTGTTTTACATAGTTAGGCAGGCCCTTGGACAAGCAGGGTCCTACAGTGGGATCTTGGAGCAAACGACGAATGGCCCAGCAATAGCTATAAGTAGCATAGTTATTAACTAAGGCGACCAGGGGAGCAAAAGCTAGTACATTATTAGGTTCTTAACATCCCTTTTCTCTTTTCTCAAGGTTATTTCTGATCATTGATAAACTTTATCTAGTTACCTCTAACTGGTTGGCACAGAGAAACAAGTTTCTCCCAGAGCCATGCAGAGACCTCCTGGTTTCATGCAAAGGTCCAGACCTCTGCAACTCTGAAGAACAGCCTCAGCTGATGAGTCTTCCTGGGCACTCAGGAAAGGGAAAAAGATCTTCCTGATATACTCAGGAGTGGGGATAGCGTGTGTGTGTGTGTGTGGTGGGGGTAATGTTTTTTTCTTCTTTAGGCCTCCTCTCCCTTCCTCACAAGCAGGGTGACTCTGGCTATGGGGGCTCCAGAAAGAACTTCCCTGGGACAGAGGCGGCACATCCCACTACCATTCATCCTCTAGGAGGTGGCGGAATTTGACAATGGAAAGTTTTATAGTCTGGGTATAAAGTTTTGTTTAAAAAGGTTTATTTAGGAGTCTATTTGGGAAGAAGTAGTATACTGAGAGTAAGAGAGGGTATGGGGTGAATATGATTTAAATACATCAGATACATGCAAGAAATTGTTGAAGAATAAAAAAACAGAAGGGCCTCATTTTTTTGAAGGCTTGATATCTAGCACTTTTATGGGATGACTGTATTAGGACGGTTCTAAATTATCAGTTAACCCATTGATAAATTCATAGTAGGTCACTGGAGGATGCCTATGACTGACATATCTTGTCCCCAAAGCCTTCCTTTCACTCTATTGCATACTTCACTGTCCACCATGAGTTGAGCTTCTCTCCTTTACCTCATGACCACTGCCAACCTTGATGTTTCCTCTCGCCACGTGGGGTCCCAGAGCACTGCAGTCAAGTCATCTATCCATCCATCCATCCATCCATCCATCCATCCATCCATCCATCCATCCATCCATCCAT
>LOEQ01003475.1:122714-135983 GCA_001685075.1 Bramus lutescens
CTCAAGGAAAAAGCTGGGGACATCTCCCTGGACACCCGGGATCCCCTCCAGAGTACTGTTTGTATTTTAAAGAGAGAGGAAGAAGTCACAGAGTTGGATGGGAGGGTTGATGGGGAGGATCTGGGAGGAGATGAGGGAGGAGAAACTGATCAGAATATACTGTATAAAAAGTATTTTCAACTAAATAAAATTTAAAAAGGATTGATTTGATTTGAATCTGAATGTTGACTATGTGTAGAGAAGGTCAGGATATTCTTCTGTTACATTTTGGCTCCATCACAAGAAAGCATTAATTAAAAAAGTGTTTATAAAAGAAAGACATCTATAGAGAATCATGACTTAACTTTCCTTAATGGCCATGTAAACTGTTTATCAAATCTCTAGAGAGGAAATGACATTATTATCAGGTTCAAGGAGATGTAGTTAATGTCATTTAAATTTATGCTACATGTACTTCTATTTAAAATTAACAGATGTATCCTATCATCTCATTATCACTTTAATTGAGAGTTTCAGGATGAAGAACCAAAGGCATTGGGTTAATTTGTGACAGGCTTTTCTTCAGCACTTCCTCAGTCATTTGCCTCACTATCATTTCCTTACTAAAGATGGAGAACACCTTTAAAATCGTGTCAAGAATCAATCACAGAAACAGATTCTGAAATAAAATCGTGTCTTTCTCTATGTAAAAGAAGACCAAACCAATACCAATAGATACCAGAAAATCTTTTCCCCCCGGAGCATAAACTTTCTGCTCACAAAATAAATAGCTGTACCTCTATCCTATCTTGTTTTTATTCCATGCTTGTGTACCCTGTCCTCATATCAAACAGTGCTAGCGCACATTGCAGTAGATGTCATTCTGTCATTTCTTGTATGAAATGTGATTCTTATCATTGCCTTGGAGCTAGATAAATGCAGAATCAATGACATTAAATCAGTTTTGTGTCCTCTTTCAGTACAGCTGACTAACATCAAAAGCGCATTTATTTTCAGTGTAAGCCCTCACATGTTGTTTTTATGCTAGAGTCATTTTTAAAGAAAAATATGCAAGTGAGTTTATAATGCACTGACTATGTGTAGGCATCATAATCATGGTGCTACTGCTGACCAACTTGGTAGTAAAGCAAAACGCTGCTTCAAGAAATTTTCTGAAAAGAAAATATATCTTTATCTGGATGTGAATGAAGTGATTGATAAAAGGGCTCCAAGAAAGCAAGATGATTAACATGTATGTTCAAGGTAATAAAAGCTTGTGAAGGTTTGATTTTATGTGGGTTGGGGAGGGGGAGGATGAAAACATTAGTTCTTTGCTGAATCAGAGTCAAAGACTTAGATTAAAATGAAGAGTTTCCAGGACAAGTTTCCTGGTGAGGGAAGTCCTTCTGTATATGTGTTCCTTTTATTGGTTTATGAATGAAGGAGCTTCTTTGGCCTGTGGCAGGGAGGATAGAGCTAGGCGGGGGAAACTAAACTGAATGCTGGGAGAAAGAAGGCATATTAAAAGAGAAGCCATGTAGTTGCTACAGGAGACAGATGCAAGACACTGGTCAGAACCTTACTGGTAGGCCACAACCACATGGCAATACATAGATTAATAGAAATGGGTTAATTTAAGATGTAAGAGCTAGCTGTAAATATGCTTATGCTATTGGACAAACCATATTACAAATAATATAGTTTCTGTGTGATTATTTTGGGTCTTGGAGGACAGGAAACTAACAAGCAGCCTCCACCAATAGATTCCCTACTTAAAAAAGTTATCTTATTTATTGAAGAATGTGGAACCATCCATGTTGTGCTTGCTACCTGGGAATGAGTCAGATGCAGTGATGATCCAGGCAGGCCTTCTTGGGAGGTGACTGTACTTGAGTTGGATTTGTAGAACTATGACAAACACCTCAGGCTAATAATTAGTGGTGAGTCATGGGAGAAATAAAGAGGGTGTTTGGTACATAAGAAGCACACAGGGGACAGATGCCGGTTCTTCTTGCCTCTGTGAGTTCATTAAGTCAGTAAGAAGAGTTACTAGTTGCTTCCAATATGTGTCATTTCTCCACAAGGAATATTACCATGATTGAAATAAATTCTTCCACCTTCCAATAAGGTGGACTGAATCAGTTGGCACAGAGGCAGGTGCTCAGGAAATCCTGGAGCTTCCACATAATCATCTTACTGTAGTAACTGAGATGAGAAAAACTCTTGCCTGTAATACCAACATAACCAGCTTATTTGTATTCACAGAGGAAAAGCAAAGGGAATTTGACACTCTTCTGGAAAATTCCCAGAGTTCATGTATCCAGTGATTATTTTTTTCTGAAATCTTCCAACTGACAGATGCAAACACTATGAGAACTACAAAACCCATTGCACCAGAGAATGCAAAATATTGAAGTTTATAGAAATTTCATTTTTGATCTAATACTAATTGGGGGATGCTCAAAAGAAAATTCAATTTACATAAATTAAATAAATTCTTTGAAGATTCATCAGTGACAAGTAGTGAAAATCAGAAGAGTTGGGTATCTTTTAATAGGTTTATAGAACAATGACAAATAATTAAATCTATGGTAGAAATATTTTTAAATGTGTGTGTGTGTTGTGTTCTGGTGTGGGGGTTATGCATGCCATAGGACACAAGTGGAGTCAGAAGACAACTTTCTTGAGTTTTTCTCTTTCCACCCTTATACTGGTTCTGTGGCTTGAACTCAGTTAGGCACGTTATATCACTGGGAAGCAACCAGCTTCACACTACTATTAAGGTTTATGTTGGGGTTAAGCCCCATTAAACCTCTCAGGATTTAGAAGGATTGCTATAGCAGTCAAAAACTGGCTAAAGATATCTGAGGGTAAATAAACTAACTCACATACATCTTTTTATCATGTCCCATTTATTCTTCCTGTGCTTGCTCCAATGCTCTCTCGATGTTTCCTTTTGACGTTTCTCTTCGATGTTCCTCACTGTTCTACGCATCCCACAAGGTTTCCAATTTATGTACCCACACAAACATCGTTACCAATTCCATAGGTGGTAACAATCGTTCTAAGCATACATTTCTTAGGGCTAACAAGATGGATAAAAGACTGACAAGGCAGGCGACTTATGTCTCAGAAGGGGCACGACTTGAAGCTCTCCAGCAGATCCCAGGAGGATTAAGATGGAGCTTCCCCGTCCGCAACCCCCAGGCTAAGCATTAGGGTACTGTATCTGCTGGCACCTAAGTGAGAAGGAATTCCTTTCTCTGGGGCTGGTTTAGTGACCCAAATTTTTTCCTGTATATTTTAGGGGTAAACGTACAATTAACTTCCTTGACTTAGACCTTGTGTCAAGTGAAAGGTAAAGGAAAATGCAGAATATTAATAGCTTGTTAGGGTAGAGCAAAGGCCAGTTGGTAATACTCTCCTGACTTGGCTGTTAAGAGAATCCAGGGCCATCCAGACCTGTTTATTAGTAAGAGCAGGCATGCTGTGTCTCCTGCTCAGTGCCTCCTGTTCAAGGCCCCTTTCTTGTTGATAAGTCTTATCAGTAAGGATAATGGGGAGGCACTAGCTTTATGTAGATTTGACTATGAGAACAAAGGTTTGGCTGAGTGAATATTTTCACCATCAGGTCCCCACAATGCAGAGAAGGTCATCCAGTTTCCCGTACAGCAAGAAGCTACCTCAACGAATGATCTATACATTGTTGGGATATTTTGGGATGAATCCCATTATGGAAGAAAGAACAGCCATGGCTTCACAAGATTTCTACAGAATTGACAGTGACTATTAAAAAGACAGGTTTTCCTGATGCTCTGCAATCAGGTTCCTCACTGGATGGAGTACACTCCCATGAGTTCATCTAGTGATCTGTCAGGTGTACTTTTACTGATAATGCTTGTGGCTCACAGCTCACTAGAAATATTTTAGCAAAATGGCCCCACATGGAGGCAGCAATTTGTTCTTATGATTTCCACATGACAGAATATGAGCAGAAAGAAATGGCCTCTCATGAGAAATTCATCAATAGTGGGTATGATTTTAATATTATTTTTCAAATACTTTAGCATTACTCATCACTTACGGAGTGTTTGATATGCCAGATGCACTGTGAACTGTAGTTCTACATGCCATGTGCCGGGTTGTATCCGGAGGTTTCTCTTCTGCCTGCCAGTTCCTGAATAACTACTCAGAGGCTTAATATTACTTATAAATACTTGGTTGATGGTTATTAGTTAGTTCTTACATCTGAAGTAACCCATTGCTTCCTCAGCAGCTAGCTGGCATCTCCCAGATTCTACTCTTCTTCACCTGTATCTTTGCTTGGATTTCCTGCCTGGCTCTATCCTGCTTTGCCAAAAGGCCAAAGAAACTTTATTTATCAACCAATAAAAACAACACACAGTCACAATGTACAGGATACCATAGCACCAGGTTCTGTGTTTAATGCTTCTGATCGAATTATCCAGACCCCAGAGAGTATGTAAAGTTCTTACTATGCCCATTTCACAGGTGAGGAAACTGAGATTGCAATGCTTAACTTCTTAAGTGTATATAGCAGTGATTTGCATCTGTATTTGCTTAGCTCCAGAAAAATCAGCATTTATGCAGTGAAACTTGATGCAAAAAGCCCACTTAGTTTTTAAGAGTAAACAAGTCTTTCAATAGATTTATTTAAAGTTAACAAAATTTGAGTCTAGTTCAATGCTGTTGCATGCCTTCTAAAGATTATTATTCATTAGAATCATTCAATATAGAGCATACTTGCAAATAAGAAACCAATGACGACAGTATTTCTTGGTTCTCCCATTCCTTCTTTTCTTCCTCATACTCACATTGTCATTTTCAGAAATGATGTATTTTTGTTTTCAAGAGTAATTTAGGCCAATTCTTTTCTGAAGCCTGAATTCTCCTCAGTAGTTCCCACCTACTACTTGAATGTACCCCATAAAGGAAAACTCTGCCTGCTCCTGCTGATGGTTCTATTTCTGGACTGCCCTGATAATAAGAAAAGTGAGTCTTATCATAAAGCTAAGACTCCCTTTCTGTGCATTTCACTCACTTGTCCTAATTCGTACTGTGATCTGATAGAAGAACACTGTTCTTGAAATGCATTTGTGGGGCAGAATAAGAAAGCCTCACACAGAGTAAGGCACTTATAAAATAGATGCTGTAAAACGGCAGCTTGAGATTCGGGACTTGGAAACACAGTATGAGGGGAGAAAAAGAAAGGAGAAAATTGAAGGTCTTCATACAGATTAGTTTGAGATAAATGCAATGCTACTGTTTCATGTAAATTCAGCACATAAGTGGCTAAAAATAGAAGCCCACAAAAAACCCCTCAGTTATCCCAGTAAGTCTATTATCTTCAAATAGCTGATCTCTGCAAATGATATCTCCATGTGCCACATAAACTAACTTCCTCAAGGCTGTTGTTCATCCGTATTGAATTCCTGCTAGCATTAATTTGCTTTGAAAAATCTTTTTTTCCACAGACATTGCAATATAGAACACCAAATCACTCTAGAATTTAATATTAAGCATAATTAATTAATAGCATGTTTTATAGAAAAGTTAAAATGTTTTAATATTGTTATTATTCTTTCTAAAGCATATAATTATCCACACATATTAACCTCAACTAGTAAATCTCATTTAAAAAATTTAGAGCTACTAATGGTCCCATTACAGTAATGGCGCCCAGTCCCTAGTTAAGTACATTTTAAGTATCCAATATATACTCATTGAACGCTACTGAATTGAACTAAATCAGGAAATAAGTATTTTTATAGATGTCAGTTAATTTTGTTAAATAAAACTATTGTTTCAAAGTTAAAACTGCCTTAATTTGATGTGGTACATACAAGGAAATACACAGAAGACAAATACAAACTGAAACAGTTCTGTAGGTACCACCTTTTCAGCATCCAACTAGCATCATGGCAACTGAAGTAACTTTGGAACCTAGAAACTGATTCTAAAGACTAAGTTGCTAAAAAAAATCAGCAAAGTATGTAAGTGGAGACCACTCTTTCAGTCCTGGCCCCATACCCAAATAATCACATAAAAACTGTATTAATTACAACACTGTTTGGCCAATGACTTAGGCATCTTTCTAACTAGCTCTTACATCTTAGATTAACCCATTTCTATTAATCTGTGTATCACTATGAGGCTCTGCCCTACCAGTAAGGTTTTGATGGTGTCTTTCTTCTTCCACAGCTGCATGGTGTCTCCTTGACTCTGCCTACTCTCTCTATATATCTTTGTTCAGATTTCCCGCCTGGTTTTATTCTGCCCTATAATAGGCTGAAATAGCTTTATCTATCAACCAATAAGGCAAAACATATACAGAAGGACAGAAATTTCACATCAAAAGCAGCTAATTATCTCTAAGGTTCCAGTTTGTGACCTGTACCATGCTGAAAATCTTTGCATTAGAGAATTAGTGGACAAATTGGGTAAACCTATATGAATACTGGGAACACTGAGATACCATTAAATTAATTACAAAAGGTTATCAAATAAAATATGAACTATTACATTATTTTGCACAATTAAATTAACATAACTGCGCAGAAAATGTTCTGGAAGAACCCACAGTATCAGGGTGGGTGCTTTCAGGGGTCTTTGAAAATGTGGGAGGCTGGAATCATTTTTCAATTAATGCATGTATGTTCCTATCATATGATTCCTTGGTAATTAGTGTTTGTACTTTCTATTATAAAAATGTCTCAATGTGGTAATAATTATCTGAACATCAATTAAAACTTAAAAGCAAGGAGTCCTTTTTTCTCTTACTGCTATCAAATTCTGAAAAGCAAACTAAAATCAATAGAAGTGTGTAAGTTCACCATAATCAACAGTGAACAAGATGATAATACTGGAGATATTTATTTACTTATTTATTTTAACATAATTCTTTATTGATTCTTTGGGGATTTCACATTATGCACCCCAATCCTGCTCATCTCCCAGTCCCTCCATATCCACCCCTTACCCCTATAGTAAGGTCCCCCCAAAATTAATTAAAAAAACAAAACCCCACCTTCATTCTCTGCTCTGTTGCTCTGACACCTCTTTATTCATCTTAGCGCTATCAGGAGCTGCAGCATGTCAGGCAGTACACTCTTGTCCAATCAGCCTCACCTGCAGAATGTTCATTGCAATGAGCTGTTGGTCTTGTTCAAAGTCTCTGGCGCACCATCAGCACTGAACCCTTACAGAAGAAACTCCTGTTGTTGCCCTGAGTCACGGAGATTCTGCGGTTGTCATTCCGCAGGACCAGTCCTTTCACGCACTCCAGCAGGTCATAGATGGGATAGATGTTAGGGTAGGCCAACCCAAGATCCAGGGTGTGGGTCTGGGTGGTACGTGAACTGGCCAGCTTGGGTTATTTAGACTGTCCTTCAGGCGAGGGGCAGAGTCAGCTCTCCCACACCTGTGGTGAGGGATGGGGCCATCTCTCCTAAATGTGGGGCCAGCTCTCCCATGGGGGTTCATCTCTCTGCTGAAGTGTCCATCCAGGGGCAGGGATAGCTATCCCAGGGCCAGTGAGGGATGGAACCAGTTCAGCACGACCCTCGGATTTCAACATACATGGTTCCTATTATATACTGGTAACAGGAGCCATGGACATCATCATTGACCCCAGCTGCAGCAGGAACATTGACCCAGACATGCCCTTGGCATCAGCTGTGGCCCAGACATCACCATGGCCCTACCTGCAGCAGGCCAGATCAGTATGGCCCGAGTGACAGCAAGGCTCCAGATACCAACATGTTCTCAAGAGGCTGTCCAGAGCCCAGGCATCCACTCAGCCCTCAGTAACAAAAGAAATCATGGACATCAACCCAGATCCTGGCTCCCACTGGGTCATGGACCCACACATGGCCCATGGCACTAGCCTGGGGCCTGCACTACATCATGGCCTAATGTGACAACATTGTATCATGGTCCTCAGACACCAACATGGCCACAGGTTATGGCTCAGACCTGGAGTATCCATGTGACCTTCAGTGGTGCTGTGTGCCACAGACATCCACATAGCATCTGGCTGTGGTAGGACCATGTACCCAGACATGGCTTGGATGTTACCATGGCCCCAGGTGGCAGCACAGGTTGGCATAGCCCCCATGGCAACATGGCCCTCAGGTACCAACATGACCCCAGGAGGCAGCCCAGACACCTTACCTTGGCATTGCCTTTGATGGTATCAAGAGATCAATATGTCAACATAGACCCAGATTGCGGTAAGGCCACAGACCTAAAGATGACTGTTGGCAGCAGCCCTGGCCCCGACAGCACCATGGTCCCAGATGGCAGCACAGGCCATTCAGATTGGTATTGCCCCAGTGGCTGGCCATTCAGCACTTGTGGAATGGGAAGTCCTTCTGTATATGTGTTGCTTTTATTGGTTAATGAATAAAGAAGCTGCCTTGGCCTGTGATAGGGTAGAGCAGAGCTAGGCAGGGAAAACTAAACTAAATTCTGGGAGAAAGAAGGTGGAGTCAGGAGACACCATGTAGCCACTGCCAGAGTCAGATGCACCAGAACTTTGCCAGGAGGCCACAAGACTCATGGTAAATATAAAATAATAGAAATGGGTTTATTTAAGATGTAAGAGTTATCCAATAAGAAACTAGAGCTAATAGGCCAAGCAGTGATTTAATTAATACAGTTTCTGTGTGGTTATTTTGAGTCTGGACAGCCGGGAATGAACAAGTGGGCTCCTACTATGCACACACACACACACACACACACACACACACACACACATACATAAAACATTTATTATTTATATATATATGTATACATAATGAATCATTGCTAAGATAGTACTGGCCAACTTCCTATTGCTTAAACTGCACAAAAACCATTTGTAATCAAAATGCTTTGATTCTTTGTTAAATATTGTCAAGTGTTTATTATATTATTAAGTCTTATATTCCTTGTAATGCATTTTTGACCCCAAAGTTTAGAAATCAGAAAAGCTCTGGGTTACACTCAGAAAAGATAATCAATGAAACTGCAGGGAATGCAATAACCTCCTATGGCTGATATGTGAGGCCCTTCCAAGTCAAAGGTTACACTGCAGAAACATGTAGATGCTCTTCAGATTGCCTCCATCATGTTAGGCATGCCCCCCCAATAGAAATAGTAACTTGCAGAAAATTTTCTCTCTATAAGTATGGAGCTTAGATATGTGATACTGAATAGTGCCAGGTAGACCTCATCATCTGAGAATCCCTGAAAGGGATGCATTCAATTGCATCTTGCTAAAATCATGCTGCGTGGTTTCCAAAATGATTACTTGGTACTCAGATAATTTCTAAGACGATTAAGCCAATAGATATACTAATCTAATAGAAAATTAGGCAGCAGTGTGATTTGGGTATCAACATATACACAACAACAGCAACAAAACCAAACAAAGTCAGACTGGTAACAATTCTATTAGGAGATAGAGCCAAATGAAGGAAAAAATTTTGTCTTCTTTGAGAAATACTTTCATGTTAGGACTCATTAAGCTTGAGTCACTTGGTCTCATCCACTAAACTGTATTCTTCCTGAAGAAGAGCAAACTATTCATATTGGTTATGACAGACTGTGCTGTTTCATATCTGTCCTAATACAAGTGTAGAGAAGCCTCTCTCTGACAGCTTGCTAATGCCAAGGCACTGGACCTGCTAAAGTTTATGGTTAAAATGGTCCATGGTTGGCCTATTCATTTGGGCTTATAAAATCCTCCCTTAAAAAAACTTTCTTATTTCTGAGTCCCTGGATGCTTTTGGCAAACACTTCCTTTCATCATTCCGCCCAAAACACTATTCCAAGGACTGGCAATCAGAAACATTCAGCAAATCACTTTTAGGTTTATACTGTCATCCTTCTAAAGAATAGTCTTATATAGCTTTTTTCCCTTACTTGTGGGGAAAAAAGGACATTTTCTCAAATTGAGTTGCATTCCAGAAACTTCATCATTTTGAATGTAAAGGGAAATAAGAAAAGGCAAGCAACAATTAATTCACATGTTTAGGATGATGTAATGTGAAAATGAAGTTTAAGAGCAACCATGATCTTTACATTTTTATTTGCTAGTTTTTGTTTCAAAAATAAATTTTGACTACATATTGAATCATTTCTGTTAGTTATTTGGTGTGGGGAAAAGGGAGGAGGCAAAGTCAGGACTATGCTAACATTCTGTTTTCTCACCCACCTTGATGTGACTTGCTCTCCTCTACTACAGCTCCCACATGATGAACTGAATCCTCTAAACAAGCCCTCTTTAATTGTGCCTACATTGGTTAATTACTACCACAAAAATACGAAGTCAGCTAACACACTCTCCAGATAAAGCTTGCAGAAGGCCTTCATGTTAGGGCAGTCATTGTAGAGCTTGTCTGGCTTGCTCTCATCCACTAAGTTAGACTCTCATTTGAAATAATTTACAGCCGAAACTGTTCACTGGTTATTGCTGGCTGATGATAGCTCTTTCTGACTGGTCTTCATATCCAAAGTCTGTGGTTCTTGGTTATAATCTACCTATCTTTAAAGTGTTGTTGCTTGCTTTTCAATGGGAGGTCACAAGTTTGGACCGGGCTTCATCACCTCCCATCGACCTCTGCGGTTATATTCTCCTACCGTCTGCACCTTAAGCGGCAACTGTCAGATAAACAGTTCTTTTGTTGTTGTTTCTTAGTGCCTTCAGTGATCCAGTCTTAAAACTGAATATAAATTCCTTGAACAGAGGGAATGACCACGTTTCTATGAGTTTAAACACTATTTAATAACATTTTTTGGCAAAAGAGGTACATGTGAAAGGTTCCAATACTTTTAGTTTCAGTAATGTCAAAAGTTAGGGACAAACGCACACCTCATACTCAAGGAAAATATTTAAAGCCATATGATCTTTAATTTTTTTCAGAAAATTGCTTTTAAAAGTTACATATATTTATGGTATACAACATGATTCTTGATATAAGTGAAATGAATAATCACAACATATTAACATGCTAATCTCTGTGTGTGTGTGTGTGTGTGTCTGTATCTGTGTGTGTGTGTGTGTGTTTATGTGTGTGGTCAAGCCATATTTCTGTTAAGTGTCCTTAATTTCTTTAATTTCCTCATTATACAAATATATCCCTGAGCCTTTTTGAATCACTGTTTTGAGGTGATATCAGCCTTACAGATTGAAGTTCTGTGTCATGTATCTGTTAGTCCCTTCCCTTCTCACTTGATGGCCACCACCTTGATATTTTGAAACATGTAACTAAATTTAAAAAACAATAATTACCTCCACAGCTGCTCCCAGAATATCACTTTCTTAAGGCATCTGTATGTGTTTAAGAAAGCACCTCATGAATGTGAGTGTGAGCTCCTGAGCAGGATATGAAAGAGGAAGCAGAATAGAGAGAAAACAATCATACCGTGAACAATAAGGAAATAACAGTGCAAGAAACCAACTTTACCCACTATTTTTTTTAAGTTTGAGAAAAGGGTAATGAGAGGAAAATAAAGGAACAGCAATTCACATAGAAATATCAGAGAAGGTGAAAATCTGGAATTCAAACAACACTAATGGATAATGTTTTCTTCAACAATGCCATCATTGTAATCTACCACTATACCAGGAAAAATCTGCTGAGGGAGTGAACAAGTGAGGCTTCTTACTTTGTCGATAGAATGTAAAACCTACTATGTAGACCCAACAAAAACTATTTGAGAATATAAGCTTTTTGACTGATACAGAAAGACAATTCTGATTGATGCACACCTGGGTACATCAATTTTGTTTGGTGTACTTATCCCAATGTCTATAACAAAAGATATATCTTTAGTATTAACTAAAATATGATTAAAACTTTGGTTAATGATAAATGTTCCCCAGCACTTGCTGGCAGAAACTAACAAAATAGCTGTAAACAGCTCAATAAAGACATGGTTGTGAAAGTAGAGTGAATGTAATTTTTATATGTGTAAGAAAAATTATTCAATAATAGTTAAAATGGATTGATTTTACTTAACATTCATTCATATCTTGCTCAATAAAATTAATATCATTGTTCAACACCTTGGTACAATCTATTTTGTTTTTTGAGTGACACAAAGGTTCTGTTTGCTGAGTTTCTGCAAGGAGTGAATTATAAGAAAATATATATTACTAGTCTTACATAGCATTAATTATGAACTTCCACCAGTGATAGGAGAAGCTATGAGAAACAGACCGATAATGAGCACTGTGCCAGTCAAATCAAGGTCAAACTCTCCTTGACTCCTGTGCTTTCTGCTAAGGGAACTCGAAGGCCACTTTTTGTAAATCCATTGAAGTAATTTAGGAGGGAGTTCTGTAATTTGCTTAAAAAGGAAGTTCAATATCTACCACTTGGGAAGCACATTATCGAGAACTAAGTGAAAGCAAATACAGAGACCTTGTGCCCTATATTTAAGCGTTTTACAATTTACAAGCAAGTCTAATATAGGCATTAAATTAAGACCGCCACACAGTACCCCCAAGAGAAGCTCAAATAATGAGCTATGAATTGAAGCATTCCCTCTTGGAGGCAAGAGAGATGCTCACAAAATTCAGGAGGTTCGTGACGCTTACAAGACCCTCAAGGCTCCTCCTCAAGGTGATGCAATCATTAAACAGTTGCCTGGGGGAAGGACTCTTCGGCAGAGCTATCTTCAGTTTGTACACAGAACACCCAGATGCCATTTTGTGTGTGTGTGTGTGTGTGTGTGTGTGTGTGTGGTATCATTCAGGCTGGGGTAAGTTTTTCAGTTATGGAGCTTCCCGGAGAGGGAGGATGGTCACTCATGCTCCACTTCACGACCCCTTAGCCGTTTTCCTGTAAGAAACCCTAGTAAGCTCATTTATCCACCAAGCTAGACTGGAGTAGGATCATTTATTTCATGTCCCACAAAGAGTGAACAGACTTTTGCTCTTTTCACTCCACAGAACTTCGAAGTTCAGAGGAGGTCTCTGTGGTAAATTGACCTGAGGATAAGAGATGGGATCTGAACCTAGAGATTAGATTGGATTAATAAATGAACTCAGAGAGGAAGAAAAAGGAGAAAGTGAATCCAATATAGAATGGATGGTAGCCACTGTGCTGAACCATGAGACTCTGNTGGGGCTTGTATGGCCATTGCTTCCATTGTCTTCATCAGCACTTGGGTTACTTGGGTCTCTCTTGTCCTGCCTCTTCTAACTTATCTAAGGAAATAAATTGATGTAGGAGGGTCATCTGTCTATGTGTTACTTTCATTGATTAATAAAGAAACTGC
>LOEQ01003475.1:136117-156010 GCA_001685075.1 Bramus lutescens
CAGTGTTTAAATGAATACAATTGGTGTGTTGTTATTTCGGGGTATAAGCTAGCCCTGCGGGAGCTGGGTGGGACGAAAAGCAGGGCCCGCTCCCCTCATTACTACAATAAATGGTCACTTATGTTACTCTATTACTAAAAAAAATCCAGTGACTCCATGATCCTGAGCTTAGAGAATAAATTCCACATATAAAACCCTTCATACTGTGGTCCTTATTCTATCGGTGGAAATTTTGCACTTTCTGAGGGACACTCAACAGTGCAATATTTGGAGATATTTTAACTTCTCATAGCTTAAGGGTCCTCCTATCATCTGGTAGAAGAGGTGAAGGATCTGCTAACTATCCTACAAGGCTCAGGGTAACTTTACAATGCAGAATTGCCATGCTCAAATGACAAAAGAGCTGAAGCTGAGCAATTCTGAATTATGCAGCACTTAATTCAATTCTGTAATTACAAAAACAAGTCAAGAGATGTGTAGAAAGAGACTATGGACTCTTAATAAATGAAAATTTCAACTAATAGCTGTGGGTGAACAGGAGAGTCATAAATGAGCTATATGCAGTTTGTTCCCACCTACTCTCAAAGGCTTGCTGTGCACTGCATAATGTACATCAATTAAGGAAGTATTTACTAAACCATATTTTCCCAAACAAGATGTCTGTCTTACTGTGACTGGACTTATGCATATATCCTTATGCCTGGAATTCTCCA
This sequence comes from Bramus lutescens, assembly GCA_001685075.1. Taxonomy (NCBI): domain Eukaryota; kingdom Metazoa; phylum Chordata; class Mammalia; order Rodentia; family Cricetidae; genus Bramus; species Bramus lutescens. The sequence continues at coordinate 136,831 of LOEQ01003475.1, forward strand.
GTAAACTTACACTTTTTTATTTCAAGTCAAGCTTAACTATTACATCCAAGAGAAAAATTCCTCCAATTGTCTATAGTCAGTTGGTCTGGCAATCTCTTCAGGCCTCATCTATTATATGCCTCCCAGGGAATTATTGTTACTCATAATGTGTTTGTTTACAGCTAGAGTGTGTGATATGAAGACAGGGCCATGGCTTACTCATTTTTATATCTCTACTACTTAACATTTAAACAAAGAGGACACAAAGTTGGGAGGGGGGATGAGGCAGACATGGAAGGATTTGGGCGAGGGAGTGAACATATTGCATGGAATTGTCAAAATATTGATATACAAAACAGAAAAAACCCTACCGATAGAAACTGAGGCTGGCTGAAAAGTATGTGTATATTAGTAACAGCTATATGGTAGTCTGCTGGATGGGAAAGCAGATATGCTCAAGAGAGTGACAAAGGTTAGGTGCAGAAATTACTTGGAGGTTATTAAAGAATGTTCTGAAGGCCTGGGGTTTATGATTTCTTTGGAAGGATTGATAGGACATAGGATGTCTTTCTTTTTAATTAATGACTAATACAAACTGACAAAGTAAAATATTAATTGTGGAAGTATTAGAAAATATTTGGTAATTACAGTGTTTAATCATTTAACCATGTATATAAAGCTTATGTAAATACTGTAGGGTTTAGTGGGAGAGCATGTGAACTCAGTCTGGAGTCTCTCCCATGCCAGGAAGACTAAGGAGATGAGGCATGGGAATATTACTATAATTATACAACTTGTCCCCAAGGATTGCATACATCCAAAGCTTGGACGTAGAAACGGAGGACACCAGGTCTGGGAGTTTGGATAACCAGTGGAAATGACCAAAACTTGACTTGTTTTCCATCATGTACATTTCATGGTAGCCAGTGCTACTGATATCTAGGTTACCATCAGAAACTCAGGAGGTCTTTTTTTTTCTTCTAAATGATTTATTTATTCCACTGTTCTTTTTCCAGATATAATACTTCATTTTCTTTGAAGAATTTCTCACTCTTTATGTGCTCTTTTTAAACCCATCAATGATAAAGTTCTGTCTTCTCAGGAATATGTCTGAACACTTGGTTCAGGCAGAGCTGACCCTTGCATCGCACACTCCTGAACAGTTAAAGTTCACAGAGTGAACACAACAACAAAACCAGGAGAGTTGCAATTCTTCCATAGAACCTCATGGTTAGAGCTGCAAAGGGATCACTTTTCTTCACTTAGCCTGTGAACTGTGAGAGTGAGGGTCTCTATCACCAGTGGCTATCCTCTGCCATTCGCCATGAGCCCACACATAGAGAGGATGCTAAAGGAGGCACTGATACAAAGAGGAGATGCCAACCCAAACAGTGGCAGGAGATAACCATGGCAATGGCAGTCAGGTCTTGTGCAGCTGGAAGCACTGGCTTCTGGTAGTTTCTTCTTCAAGTTTATGACTAGCCTTGATGTGCTTCCAGAATAAATGAATCAATCTATTGTCCCTTTGCTTAAATTAATTTTTGTTGGAGTGTGGTCAGGTGTAACCTAAGGGACTCAACTAATAGGGTTAACCCTCGCATGATGTTACAACAATTCTAGGGAGCATGCATCCGAGTTGGCTATAATGTGAAACTCCGGCTCTTATTGCTACACATGCCCCCTCTATTTGTTGACCCGTGACACAAATGTAAGACTAATTTATTTGGATCTCCATTATGTCTAACTTACTGTCAAAATCCAACCAGATCACTAAAAATAAAAGCACAAAGCTTTTAAACTCTAATAACAAGTGTTGCAAGCATTCAAAATACGAGAATTAAAACTCTCATTTTGTAGTACACACCGCAGTGACAGAATGAGTCCTGCCCAACAGGATCTGCCTGTGTTGTCAGCTGCTCTTCTTCTTTGGACAATTAAGAACCACTGTGACTGTCTCACTTTCCTCATTGCTGGACAAAGCAGAAATGGAGGGAACAGCAGTTCAGGCTAATTTGTCATGGAGCGAGGAGAAAGCGTGGAGCCAGCGGGCAAAGCCCAGAAGTTCTAAACTACAGCTGAGTCAACATTGTGGGTAGACTCCAGGTGGGAGAGTTTCTTGGGGCTTTTATTCTGTTCTTTGAAGGAATCTCTTTGGCTATCTCAGGGTCTTGTTATCTCTACTCTTCAGTGGATCTGGACAGGGCATCAGTGGTATATGCTTTCCAAGGGGGCTTTAAAGCTTAGTAAGCCCATTCTCATGAAGGAGGCTGGACAATCAAGACTCCTGTTCTGCTTCTTGCTTTTTTGGTCAAGGTTCCAGTCTCTTGGGTAATTTACCTTCCCCTAAGTAGGCTTCTGATTGGTTTTGCTCAAATACATTTCTGTAGCCCCAAACACACCTTTCAAAACACAGTCCTAAGATTTGCTTCATTTCTGTGTTTTTTAAAATATTTATTTATTTATTAAACAACATTCTGCCTCCATGTATGCCTGCAGGCCAGAAGATGGCACCAGATCTCATCACAGATAGTTGTGAGCCATCATGTGGTTGCTGGGAATTGAATTCAGGTCCTCTGGAAGAACAGTCAGTGCTTTTAACCACTGAGCCATCTCTCCAGCACCCCTCCTTTTAAAAAAATATTTATCATTTCTGTGGTTTTCACCTCTTTGCTTTGCATTTTCTCTTTGTTTCTTTGAGATGAGTCTTGCTGTGTTAGCCAGACTGACCTCAACACTGCTGCAATCTCCTTACTTCAGCCTCCCCAGTGTTGAACTTACCTGCAGGTATGTGTCTCCACATCCAGTGGAGTGTTCTCTGTGGAAGCTTTTAAGCTTAAATGTGAAGATTACATTCCCAATCTGACCATGCCAGGAAGACTGTCAATCAACTAAGGGTTTTATTGGCTGATTTTTATTATCATTAACTTATTTTTTATCACTTGAAGCTTTTTAATCTCATTTCTCACTTTTGAGCTATCTATTGCTCTCTTGCCATGGGAGGCCCTAAATTAGTAGTTTTTCCTGAAGATTACTTTTTGATCTTCTCTTGAACAGTCAATGCTTCCTGATTTCCTTTCCTGCTGGCCATGGCTTGCTAAACACAGCAAAAGGTCCCTAATACACAGTCCTAAATCTCTGCTTTCCATGATTCCTCTGGCTCCCAGTTGAAAGCCCATTTCAGCTGGCTTCCGGGTGGAGCTTTACGAATGATTTTTATCACTGTAAAACACATTGTTGTTCAAGCTGCTCCTATCAGTTTTCATGTTCACTTAAAAAAAAAGTAACTTAGGCTATTTTAAACTGCTACTTGACATTCAGATACTAGTTTCCTTATTAGGATGATTAATGGCAGCTGTCACAACAGACATTCCAAAATGACACGCAAGTGACAAAGGTTTCCTATTCTTCATACTACATATACGGAAAGAATTAATGGCTAGAGATCAGGAAGTGTTGTCCCACATGTAAAACCAAGCTAGGAGGTTCCTCTCATGGTATCTCTACTCCTTCTGAACAGTTGGCCTTTGAGGTACCTTGCACAGGAATTAAAAACTGAAGGAGAACAACAACTCTTCACTCCTCAAACCCAGGCTTGTGAACATTATTCTACTCATGGTGCATTTGTTTAAATAATCACTCAGCTCAAACCTAATTGCAAAGGAGGCAGGAGTCGGGGAAAGGTAAGTGGGCTTGTGGAGCAGTGGATGAACCTTAACTGGCTCCACCCCTGGAGGCTGCTTTAGCAATATGCAGAAGTGTGACTGCGGATTGGAACGTCTTGCAGGAGAGAGTCTGGTAGTCATTAGTTCTGTTCCACAAATATCCCCAGTTCTGTTTCTTAGCATGTTGTACTTCTGCATTTCCCAGGAGATGCAGCTTAATGTTTTTGCCTTTCATTGCTTTGTGCAATGAAATGTGAACAGAAGGGCATGTGTTTCTTGCAGGTTGACTCTTCCCACCCAGGATGCAATTATTTGCATAGTATCCTTCCATCGCCTTAATCCTCAGTAGTACTTCAGACAGAGGCTGCTTCATTAGCCTGGATACCCAAGAAAGGATGACAGGAACCAGAGCTCTGGCTGAATCATTGTAGATTTGTATGAGCATGCAAAGTAAAATCCTAATTCTAAAACACTGAGATGTGTGTGATTGTTGGTCATCCAAATACAGATCATTCAATTCTGATTCTAATTGATGACAACCCCCCCCAACTCTACTCTTAATGTTAGGGGGTGAGTAAATGCAGAAGAAATTCTCAAGTCCTTGCTTGTTTTTATTATTTTTCTTGGATACCCTTGTATTAATTATAGCAGTGATATTACCAAGCAAATTTTCTAACAGTTCCCTGCATACTACTCAAGCTAGTGGTTATTGACAACAGTGAGCTTTAGTGACATCCTGGGGAGGACCACCCATGACTTTCCCTAACTGTATTTTCAAAGCAGCGTTTGTCTCTGCAAGTTAATATCAGCAAAATTGTTCTTTCAACCACAAATCACTCCTGGCTTCTTGTAATTCTCTCTGCTTTCCTCTTGCTGGAAAATTGTCCTTCCTCCATTTTGCTCACATAACAGTACATCATTTTTTTTAAAGTTAACGAACATAATCACAGGCTTCGTATCTCACTTTCACACCTACTTTGCTTTTGTTGATCTTCCTCCCTCACTCCTCCTTCACAAAACAGTGACCCTTAAAGTAGTCTAACAAATAAGTAAGGGGCTTCAGTGTACACCCATATTTTAGTTATAGGTAGAATACAAAGTAGCCAAAGCACCAGATATGGATTCAGGAACTTAGGTTCAAATCATGTTTCTGCTTCTTACTAGCTCTGAGAATTTTAGCTAACTTCTTTATCAGTAAAATGGGGTAAGAATGGACTGAATTTTCTATAATATTGTTATAAACACAAAAATATAGCAGACAAACTATAGTGGTTACAAAGGGTCTTTAATATTATCATAAAAATAAAAGGTACAGTTAGCAAAGAGACCCTTCATGTATAACTGTTGCTTGTTTGTATTAAATGCCTTTAAGACTGAGGAAGTCCCCGAGACAGGTTTACTAATGTCAAACTCTGTCTCTGAACTTGTCTATTCTTACAGCTTGGTCATCTGGCAAAAACATTGTTGAGAATGAATGACAATTGAAAATAAAAATCTATTGGCCGCAATTTAAATATGAACTCAGTTCAGATTCATGTATGTTCAGGTTTTAGCTTTTGCACTTCATTCAACAATGAAAAGATTACATGAAAGGGACTGACAGTCACCATTATGAAACACTATTAAATTGAGCCTTGAGACCTCAGGCAAAGCCATATTCGCACATCTGTTCAATGCTTGTTTTAAATCTTTCTCTGGGAATGGCAGAGGATGAAGATGAGCATTCTCAGAGAGCTGTCCTCCCATAGTTAATCACTCCTTCCTGTGGCTCTCATGTTCTCTTCTTTCTACCTTCTTACCTGGAATCTTTCAATGACTTCCATGGCCCTCAGTCCTCCGTATTTTAAACTTTTTTTTTTAATTTTAAAGAATTTTCAATCTTAATGAAATTTTCTCAAATATTTTACACACAGAGTGGTTATTTCTAGAAAGCTGATGATCACTGTTCTTAATGTCATGGAATTTAAGGATAGGCCAGATCTTCTCCATGGCCCTCTACTCTTTTGTCTTTCTGTGAGGTAGGCTGACTCATGTGGACCACATGTGTTGGCACACTCAGGTTTCCAGTCAAGTGTGTAGGGAGCCTTGGTAGCAGATAGGGAAAGGAAGGGAGTGTGCCCTCTGGGACAGGTGCAAGGTCTCCTCCAACGGGCAGCATTCTGCCCACAGTCATTGCTTTCCTCAGGCCATTGGCAATCTCTATGGCGTGCTCGCCTGCACTGTGCTCTCCCCTCCCAGCAGACTATCAGACTATTCCCAATCCTGGGTTGCATGGTTCCCATAATCCACATCTTTGCAGATAGTCTCTTTGTAAATAAAGGAATGAAGTTATTCTGCTTTGATGACACATCCGTTTCCTCTTGGGACACTAAGTAACTCAGCAGTTGCCTTGCTTGACTCTACTCAGTTTCTACCTTCTCTTTTTATCTGTTTTATTTATTGCTACTGTCCTGGCTGTTTTCTTCACCTGTGGATAATGTCTGTTATGCATTCCTGTTCTCGCTCTTTGGCTTTTTGCTTTTCTATCTAATATTGTATGTCCTGTTTTTCACATAAGGGTTATTTGAGGTAATATAGTGTATTTCTCTTTTTCATTTCTTTTTGAAATAAAAAAAACATACAAAAATGGCAAGAACAGACCAAAGAGCCTTTTATTTTGTTAAATTTGTTTATAAAATGTCCCAAAATGGGGTTTATCAAATGTTTCCTTATGGCGATTCAATCTGAATCCTTTTGCAGTTGAACCACTATAATAATAATAATAATAATAATAATAATAATAATAACAACAACAACAATAATAATAATTTTGTGTTCTCATGGCAGCAAGCTAGGTGGTACCTGCTTTCATTTCAACCCACTGCTGGTGATGTCAACATCACTCCTTGGGAGGTGATGTCTGTTAGATTTCTCTCCGGTGCACTCAGTTTTCTTCCTTACAGTTAAGCATGTTTCATAATTGCCTACTTAAATATTTCATCTCTTGAACTTGCACTCACTAATTTAAATAATACTCAGGTTTCTTACTTGAATTGTTACTATGATGATTGCAAAATTGTTATTAATTTTGCCATGTCTTTTGTATTTATTAGTTAGCATTTTATTATCAGGACTTTATTACCCCTCAATTGATTTTATTTATTCATATCAATATGGATTTATGAATTCCTGTTTTATTTGATGGGTTATTAATTCTGGTACACAGATTATTAAAGATTTGCCAATAAGATTATTAAAGATTTGCCAATAAGAATCCTTCTAAGATGGCTTCCACAAAAATTTGAGCATTTCCTTGATATACTGAATAAAATATTCAGGTTCATCTTTAATCTTCCATGCTTAACCCTAAAGTCAGCCACTTGCTGAGGAACTCTGACTCCTTTTACAGGAGAGTTAAATTAAGAAATCGAGATTGGGGCACTGGTATACTCATGCTTTTTGAAGTATTACTGCCCTCAGACCTCTCAATGAGTGGCCAGGTAATTAATATATCAATCGTATATACACATGTATGTATATACTATACATGTGAGCATGTATGTGTGTATGTTTATATAGGAGGAGACTATACATAGGTCCAAATAGCTAGAGACCTGTGAGATTGGGAACAATTTTAAAGGCTAAATACAATGATGTCCATGTTTATTACACGATCTCTCTTTGCAAACTTATGTAATGGTGTGTGGAGGTATGTACGTATCTACCCATGTATCAAAACTGTGAGTTCATATGAATAGCTTCACATCTAATCAAGTTTCATTTCACTTTGTGCTTTTCCACAACAATGAAAAATATGGGCAATTGGCTGGCCCTGTAAAAAGCACCGTCACCCCTGGATGTGTTTCTCCTCCCTCCCTACCTTATAGGGATTAGCCATTCACCAAGACTTCATCTAGTAACTCCTGGAGTAAATTATTCAAGAAGGAAGGTCAGCGGTATTAATACTGTTTTCCCCTCATTAACTGCAAGTGGACAACAGGAATAATTTATCATGCTTTCATTTGAATTAGAGAAACCATTCTCATGATTTAATCCAGACTAACTAAGGTTCTTCACATCTTATAAAGGTTTGAGACGTCTGTGTTTACTGTGGAGAGAGTTTCTTGTTTAGCCTGCCAATGGTGATTTTATGAAGACTGTATCCAAATATCTTAATCTCTTTCTCCCCCTTTGCTTTTCCCCTCCTTCCTTTCCCTTCACTGGTAATAGCTTCCATCCTCCCTAATTTGTCTCTAAATTTGCTTTTGCTTCCTTCAGGCTTGTCCTTGGCATTGATGAGTACCCTAGTAAGATTCAATTCTTCTCATAGCAATCCTCTGGAGCCTGTGTGGTGGTGAAAAATCCTCCACTGATTCTTCATTAAGAAAATCTAAGTGAATCAGAATGACCTAGCTCATCTTAGACCTTTGTCTAAAGTGCTTCCTTTGAGACCATGGGCATGGAAAGTTTTTAAAAAGTTGCCATTATTCTTATGTCTCTTCTGAGGTGTTTACTGGTGACCTGGGGACTTCAATGTCTAATTAATAAATCCGAATAAGCAAAAATAGGCTTTCTGATAAACAATTCATGATTATTCCAACAATATGCTTTCTCCAAATTGCATACTGATGAATCATACTAACCACCATTGATCTTCCCAGAAGTTAGGGTGATGTACTAGATGAGACACATCCTGAGGACTATGAGACAGATGTTCCAGACACGTCAGAGAAACAAAAGCAAGCTGTTCATTCCAGTTGTTGAAATAGATAAGCATAATGGACTGTTTTGGAAGTGAAAGTCGGGCATGGTTAAGTCACCTGTGGGACTGTATGAACTTTGCAGGATAAGGAATTTTTTGTTGTTGTTGTTTTTTTGAGACACGATTTCTCTGTAGCTTTGAAGCTTCTCCTAGAACTTGCTCTGCAGACCAGGCTGGCCTTGAACTTACAGATTCTCCTGCCTTTGCCTCCCAAGTGCTGGAATTAAGACATGGATTTTTTTATGCCTAGAAATGTCAGTTTGTGGCAGCCTGACTGTGGAACAATTCAGGGAAGGATGAGAATATACACCTTCCAGATCAAGGGTGCAGACATCGCTGAATTCAACAGTCCGATTTGAGAGTAAGTTGTAGAGGAAGTCAAAGGGAGAACTCTCTGCAGAATGCACAAGTCAGGGATCAGACTCAGTGGGAAGCCAAGGGAGGAGGAGCAGATGAACTTTTAGCACACTTCATGCTCTCTGAGGCTAACATGACGTAAAGCTAACATGTCAAGTTATTTTGTGCTGGGAAATTTCACTACTGTTTATGAAATGGCTTATGATTTTAAAATCAAGGCCAGGCATTTTTTATTTTCCTCCCCAAATGCCACACCTTTAATTAAGTCTGAATCTTTACTCTTCTCTGATCTTGTTCTAGCTACAACTCCCTGCTCAGAGAGTATTTTCATTTGAAACATGAAAAATTAGGGTGGGATACACAAAATGTCAAGGGCCTGGCCTAATTTCCTTTTCTTTGTCTAGAGAGGACCAACAAGGCATTCAGCCATTTCTTGTTCCTGTACAAGACTAACATTGTATCTTTCTTCAGCATAGGAACCCACTTTCACTGCAGAAGGGCTATCAGCTGTTTTGTCAGGGAGCCGCCTCCGACTCCCATAGTTCTCTGCACAGGAAGCCGGAAGCTGGTGCATGTCAGCTCAGTTCAGGAGTAGAGGCTGAGGATTAGTCACTAGATAAACTGAGACATTTTCCTATGCTGAATGGTCACTAAAGAGGTGTTTAAAATAGATTAAACTGTAATGCTATAGGAAAATCAGTTTGGGGCAAAACACTTAGATAGTTACTTTGCTTTATGGGTCACATGCAGCCATAAATAAGCGCTTAAAATATCATTGTGACCTTGTTCAATGAGGGATATTTTGCACTCAAAAAGTCAAAGGTAGCCTCCCTGCTGACCACCTCCATCTGAGAGAAAGGTTTCCATACTCTAGAGCAGTACTTCTCTACCTGTAGGTTATAACTCACTTTGGGGAGTCCTTTTACAGGGGTCCCTAAGACTATTAGAAATATCAGATATTTACATTATGATTCATAATAGTAGCAAAATTACAGTTATAAAGTAGCAATAATAATAATTTTATGGTTGGGGTCATCACAACTATCTTGAAGGATTGCAGCATTAGGAAGGCTGAGGATCATTGCTCTAGAAGGAAGCATGACAATAATGAAAACATTCACATGACTAAGAAACTACAGCCATTACCTTTATGCAAGGTGCTAAAACAAAAGTGCTGTGTCTTCAGTGGCCTAAACAACAGAAATCTTTCTCCTCAGCTTTAAGGTTAAAGAATTAGGTTCTAAGAAAGACCTACTTCCTAGAATACAGATGACTCCCTTGGGCCCCCTGATGATAGAGACTGAGTTAGCTATGGTGTTTTTTTTCTTAAATCATACTAACCCCACTTCATAGCTCTATCTAATCATTTAGTGGTTCCCAAGCTCCACATCTCCAGACATCATCACACTAAGGGGTAAGGTCAACACATGAGGTTGGGGGGGAAACACGTATATAACAGTCATTTTTCTAATCTTAGGGTCTTCTTTGTAAATTAGCTAGAGAGGTCAATTTAAATGTAATTATCATATTCCACCATAATTGCAAATAATCTTTTAGAGTCTTGGCTTTAAATCAAGGTTATTATTAAAATAACTCACATCTAATATTTTGTGGCCCAATTTATAGTTAATGAGAAAAAAAATTGTCTAACATTTTCATTTAACTTCAAGTTTGCTTATGTAATGAAAAATGCTACAGGAAACAATTCCCTTCCCTGTTTTCTCTCACTGCTAAGGAGAACTGCTATGAAATGAACACCACCCCTTCTCTTGGGGATTATCTGGCTACTGCTACAGGCAGGATGTGGCATCAGATGGACAAACATGACCTTGTGATCCCTTTGCTAATGTAGACTTTTCAGAAAGATTAAGCAGATTTTCCAAACAACTAGTTTAATGTTTAAAGCTTTGAGGTAGATAAAATGGAATCCCTATGCTGCTCCACCTTGACACTGTAAACAGAGACTGCACTTTAGTGTCCCAGCTTCCCAGACCCGAATAATCACACAGAAACTATATTAATTATAACAATGTTTGGCCAAAGGCTCAAGTGTATTCCTAGTTAGTTCTTATATCTTAAATTAAACCATTTCTATTAATCTGTGTATTGCATGAGACTGTGGCTTACCTGATAAGGTCCTATTCAGGCATCTATGTCCTTCAGTGGCTACATGGTGTCTCCTTGACTTTGCCTACTCTCTCTAATATCTCTTTGAGCTTGGCTATATTCTGTTCAGTCATTGGACTAAACAGTTTTATTAATCAACCAATAAAAGCAAAGCATATACAGAAGGACTTCCCACATCATCTCCTTTCTTCTGTCAAACTAAAAGGAAGGTTTTCACTTTTTTTTTTTGTTTTTCAAGGCATGGTTTCTCTGTGTAACAGCCCTATCTGTCCTGTAACTAGTTCTTGTAGATCAGGCTGGCCTTGAATTCACAGAAATCCACCTAACTCTGCCTCCTGGGTGCTGGGATTAAAGACATGCATCACCACCACCCATCTGGAAGATTTTTAACTTTAACATAGTGTAATTACATATAACAAAACAATTATCAAGTAAGAATTATAATTGCAATATTTAGTCTTTTTATATAAGGCAAAAATCAAAGAAAATATTCTATCATCTATCTTATCTTTGTGAATCTGAAGTTTTATATCTAATTTACCTTTTATCATAACTAAGGAAAATGATAACTATCTGTCTTCAGCTCTTTAAAGACCCCAGAAGAATATAATATTACCTAAATAAGCAGGAAGTGCATTGTAAGCAACATCCAAAGTTCTAGAATTGACAGAGACATCTTGCTGTCTGGACAGTCACCCAAAGTTCTTCTGTAACATTGGAATATCCATCTTCAGCCTACAGGCCCATAGTATCCAGCAGACTTTTCCATGAAATGGGAAATTTGAAGATCTCTTCTGCCTTGTAATGTCAACGTTCATCAGTTGCTCTCTTCTGTGTCCTGCAGTATGTCTGGCAGATTCTTTCAAGAATCAGGAAACCTGAAGGGCTTTCTCACCTTCTTTAGGCAAATTTAGCAACCATGTCTCAGTCTCTAGCTAATGTCTAAGAGCTAACTAGGAAGAAGAGTTAGCATGGTGAAAGCTGAACAAAAGAGCATTGTTCACATTTTCTGCCATATTTCAATCTGCTCTTGGGTTGGCAGAGATGGCATTGGGTTTCAGGCGGAGATTTAACAATTACATCTATGAGAAATGAATGGTTGTGGAGGTAAAGAAAACTCAGGGCTTGCTGTTATGGCAACACTGCGGGCAGAAGTGCAGTATTGGCTGGTATTTCCTCACTTTAGATTCCATGTCAGTGGGTTGGCAGCTTATATGGGGGCTTCTGTGAGGAGCTCATCTTGAGAGGAGAAGTGCTGTTAATGAGTTTAATTCTCCTTATTTTTTGTTTTTAAGCAAACTGTGAGCTTTACCCATTTTAATTATTCTGAGTATCAAAGATTATAATGAGGCAGCACTTTGTAGAAATAAAATAATCCTGTTACAGTTTTCTGATGGGAAGCTATGCTTGGAAAATTAAACTTGGCAATCCATGTTTTCTCTTTACTCATTTCTCTAGTGAGGGAAATATCACTGTTCCAAAAACTTTCTTGGTAGGAAATTATTCAATAATTAGCACCCATTAGTATTTTAGGCATTGGTAAATAATTGGTCAATGACAGCAAATGGTGTCAACCAATCACTTCTCTTTTCTTACTATGTGACCATAGTCAAATCCCTTCATGGTTATTGTGCTGTTTTGTTTTCATTGCCAATTTGACAACACCTAGAGTCACCTTGGAAGATCAAGTCCTAAGAAGGAATGACCTGTGGGCTTGTCTTTGGAAGGGATATCACGATTATGGATGGATGCAGGGACACCCAGCCCATTTTGGGTATCACCATTCCCTAGTCAATGGAAACAAACAAACAATATAAGGCAATGGGAAACAAGTTGATAACAAGTAGGCAGCAAGGAAATTTCTTTCTGCTCTCTACTGTATATGGGATGTGGCCAGATGCTTGAGTTCTTGCCTTGACTTTACCTCAGTGATGTATTGTGATATAGAATTGTAAGCCAAACAAACTCTTCCTTTTCTACATTGTTTTTGGTCAGAACATTTTATCATAGCTACAGAAATGAAACTAGAATAGCTCCACTGAATAACTATTTTTTTATAGTTTAAGAGAACACTAAGTTTCCTCATCACTGAAGAACTGAGATCATGCAGATATTATGAGTTTTAAATGAAATGAGCAGTATATATATATATGTGCTTCTGGCTGGAAGATACAGACTCTGAATGTCATCCCATCTTTCTCTCCCAGCTTCCTTCTCTTTGTGTTCTCACCTTCAGCAACATGAAATGACACTCAACATGCAGGCCGCCTGCATGAAACAACATGCTTCTGTTTTCTTTCATTTGGTATGTCTGTTGTCTCTTGTTATCTAGTCATTATAAAGTAATGACTAGAGATGCAAAGCAAAGTGATTCATTGACCACTGATGGCTTAAATGAGAAGAGTCCCCTCTGTGCCCAGTTGATGTTTGGGAATGAGTAGGAGGTGAGGTGTTGTTGAAGGAAGTGCGTCACTGGAGGTAGGCTTTGAGATTTCAGAAGTCCATGCCAAGTCCAGTCTCTGCCTGCTGCTTGCAGGTTAGGATATAAAGTTATCAGTTGTTGCTCTAACAGTATGTCTGTCTGCTTCCCACCATGATGATCATGGACTAATCAAAAACTGTAAGGAAGCCCCCAGATGAATGTTTTCTTTTATAAGAGTTGCCTTGGTCATGGTATTCTTCTCAGCAATATAGCAGTAAGACAACTATGGAGCCCAAGTAGACATGAATCTAGTATCCTCCTCCCAAGCTTCATGCCATGATTGAACTTACAGGCAGAGACTACTAATTTTTGTTGGACCCTTTTATTTGTTTCCTTGATGTCCAAGATGAAGAGCTGGTTATCCCACATCAGATTCCCAAGTGTTGGGAGTGGAGCTGTACACCACCACACTCTCCAAATGAAGAGATATTTGAAAATATAGAACAACAACAACGACAACAAATGGTTTATAATCTCACTGAGAAAGAGGTCCATGAGTGTTTTTCCGACAGTGGTAAACTCCAAGGAGTTATGTGTGCAGCTCCAGCCACTAACAAAATTGGCAATGATTGCTCATGAGTCCTGTGTGGGAGGAGGTGGTTTCCTACAGGAAGAGGGTTGGGTAATAAAGCCACAGAGATTTGCTGATATATTTGCTAGGCATGACTTCTGGTCACTTAGGAAGTTATTTTGTGGCTCCATCAATAAGGTATTTCCTAACTGCATCACTGCATCCCACTATTGTCTCTTCCACTTAAATGATGGCTTCCTGGTTTGCGGCAAGGACAATCATTCCTTTACCACCAACCTCGAAGGGTGGTTTCTTGGCTGCAATAAGAAGCAGAGGATATTAATACCTGGAAATTGGTCTTTAGAAGGCGTGGGATTTAGTGGTCCTTGATTCTGAAATACTGGAAGTGTGTAAGATCATTTGAGCATTCTTAGGAATAAAACTTTCCTCATGGGAGTCATAAATTTCTTTTAATAAATAACTTATTAATTTTAGAAAGACTTTTCTGATCATAAAATAATAGATATGAGAAAAAAAACAAAAAAGTGGGTGAAATTTTTGATTTCAATAAATAAGACAACCTTGCAAACATTTTGGTAGATTCTCTAAGAGTCTGGGAATTTTGTGGCAATTGAAGTGGTAAGAGTCCATATTTGTCTGTTTAGCAATATTGTGTACTTAAATTACTAAACAATGGGAAAAATCACCTAAAGCATTTTGAACTTTATGTTATAATTATTCTTGATATTACTGCAAAGTCTCCTAAATAGAAAACATAATACTTACGTAATATTCTTCCCTATAAATCAGCCATGTTGGAGCTAGAGAATTGCCGTAGAGGATGAGTGTGCATTGCTCTTGCAGAAGATCTGAGTTTGATTCCCATCACCAGTGTGGGATGGCTTACAACCGCTTGTAACTCTAGCTCCAGAGATTATAACCCTATGGCTACTATGAACACCTGCTGCCACATACACATGACTTAAAAATAGTAAAAAAGAATTCCAAAGAAAGTTGTTCATTCGACGTTATATAGTTGGTTACTATTCAGAAGTCTGGCAAGAAGAAACTTCTTTTATTCTTATTTGACTGAGGGTATAATTCAAGCAAGGTTTTGTTTTTATTCATTCTTGAGGAAGGATAATACAAAAAGCAAAATCAGAAGTTTTATTAAAATTAAAACAATGCACTCTTAAAGAAGCACCACATTCTGTGTATTTAGATTTTTTTTGTGTCTCTCACAAGATTATTTTGTTTCAAAGAAACTGCAAATAGCTAATAAAACATGCTAAGTGATGCATGCTAATGAAATGTGTTTTGCCTGTTAAAGAATACACCAGCGCTCTATCTGTATCAGATGGAACACAGCAGATCATCAGTGATGAATGTCATGACTTTATAACCACTTTATAAGTCTGGAGTACTCAGTTATGCTGTGGTTTTCATTGTGTCAGTCTCATCAGTAGCTTGAATGTGGATATGGTGATCTCCCACCTCAAACTTCCCTTGCCACATTTTATAGATGAAGAATTAGGGAAGTCTAATCACTAGTCTTCATCCATAGACGAGGACTGTACAGCTGGATGGAAAACCTCAGTGCCTGACTGAATCCCTGACTTTTTCCGTGGGCCCAGCTAGAGGCATAAAGCTTTTCTCATCCCAAGCAATGATTTTGAGGACCAGTTTTCAGAGATTTGCTTGACACTGAATCTGAGCTTTGTGAGGAGCTTTAGTAGGAGAAGAAGGGGAGGAATTACTTATCCCTTGGTATACATTAACCATGCAAACCAGTCATTTCTCTTCATTGCAGCATGCCCGAAATTATCCCACATGCAATTTATCTTTTATCAGCAGGTCTGAATACAAGCGTTGCTTTGAAGGATTTGATTTCTTCAAACATTTACAGTGCTTCTTTTTCTTAGTATTAAATCTTCTTTTTATTGACATTTTAACAAAAAGAATTATTAACTTGTTTATTGTTAAAGCTTCTAATAGTCTCTCCAAATGGTTTTGTAACAAGATTTATAGTACTTACCACATTTTATGTATACAAGTAAGCTTTTGATTGAAATGAAAGTTATAATCACAAAAACAAAATCTTATATACCTCACAGGTCAATTTGTATGGCCATATGACTAAGTTTTTTTATTTGCTTATTTGTTGTATTTTGTTTCTCTTAATTAACAGAAACCAGAATCTCATTTGATTACTAGAAACAAGTCCATTTCTAGCATGCATACTTTTTCTAAATGAAAGGTTAAAACACATTTATTCCAAGCAGAAAATTCACGATGGGGTATAAGTAAATGGTATAAGTAATATAAGTAACTACTATATTTTTATAGTTGGTTTTTTGGTGTTGGAGCTAAATGGTATTAGTTGTGTTAGGCAAGTGCCTATATGTGCTCTACCACTGAGTTATATCTCCCATCTGAGACACTGGTTACTGAATTTTTGAAGGACAAGGAAAGATTCAGTGCAACCAGATGTTTATTAGCTGAAGAACAATCAGCGGGCACTAATGACTGGTATGCCATATACTGCAGGCAATAAAACATGAGCGTATTTGCTCAATACCCTAAACAACAAGGAGGGCCAAGCTTGGAAGCAATCTAAACTTCAAAATGGTTTGACAATGGCAAACCAGTTTGAGATTTTCAATATTATTGTTAGCTTTGTGCTCCTCTCCAGTTGTACATTTTTACTCAATGTAAAAAACAGCTTCATTTAATCTCAACATTCCTGGTATTAGAGAAGTATTTATCCCAAGTTTTCTGTTTATTTCCAATTCTGAACTGATTAAAAACAAGACAGAAAGTCAGGTACCATGTTCTTTGATTAGGGGTGATTTTCTACCCTAAGACCTCTTTGCAAATGCCTAGAGAAATTTTTGGTTTCCACAGGCTGAAACATGAATGATATCCTATGATCATTTGGCAGTTAGAGGTTAGGAAAGTGTCTCTGAAAAATCCAGTAATGAACAAGTTACATTTCACACCTGGTTTAGGATTAGGGCTAGGGTTAGTTAACAAGGGAGAGTTATCAAGCATCAATGTCAAAAATCATTGGAGCTGAAATGCCTGGACTAAAAGACTTATTTGTTTTATTTTTCCACAGTGCATCTCATCAGTTATGCAAGAAAACACGGGATTTCCTCCAGAATCTTCCAAGTATTCATTTATGTCCTAATAAGACTTTCTGAAAGAAAATTCATTAAGGAAAGTGAGATAGAATCATCCTTATTCATCTTTCAAGATCACCGCCATGATTTTTTTGTACCCGTGATTACTTTCTATTGTCAACCTGCTTGGATTAAATTCCTCAGGGCCTTAATGAGGTTGACCTTTGGATGTGTCAATGAGGACTTTTCTACAGAAGAGTACCTGAAAAGGGAAGACCTATTCTGGATATGGGAGGCACCATTCCTGTCGGCTAGGCTCCTAGACTTGATAAAAATGAAAAAAGGAGAAGGCCAGTTGAGTGCCACCATTCCCTGCCATTTGCTCCTGGTCTGTCAAACTGTGAGGAGTTCTAGCCAATACTCCTGCCTCTGTGAACTCCATCATGCTTTCCCAGACATTGTGGACTAGCTTAGCCCAGAGGAAAGTCTTTCCTTCCATAATTTGCTTCAGTCAAGCTATTTTGTCACAACAATGAAAAAAGGAAGAAAATGTAAGGTTGGACCTCACAGGAAGTCACCCCAACTGATACTTGTCCCCTAGAAAATATCTCTATTGAAATATCCTTCCCTGTTACTCTTTCCCCAGGCAACCTGTTCAGTCAGACGAAGCACTGGCAGAATTGTCATTTTTCAAAATCTCCTTGTGGCTGTAGTGTCATAGTGTCAGAGGTTACAGTCTTTTTTTTTTTGTGACCTCACCCCATATCTTAAGGTAAATAAAATCGTTTTCCCATGCCCAGTTCCATTAAAAATCACAATAGACATGCTAATGAGGAAAGAGGATCTCTCACTCTCAGGGGTCTCACTCTAAGACAAAGAACTACAGGCAACTAAGTACTGCCCAGAGAGGCGGGACTAGCATCGCCCAGCAATGAGCTCTCTAATCCAATCCATTATCCAACACAAAGTGGTCAGCCCTGAACTCATAAGCAGGTTGAGTAATATCTGTGCATTTTTTGTAATAATAAGAGAACATCAATTTGAGATGGAGTAGGAGGTATGAGGAAGGAAAGGAAAGGGGGAAATGATGTAATTACATATAGTAGAATAAAATCAAAAAGAAATTAAGCTTACAGTGCTATAACTTGCATATAATAAGCTGCACATGCATGTATATAGTTAGCTATGTTTTGGTAGGTATGCTCTTACAAAATCTTCCCTGGGTTGAAGACCGTGAAGGCATATATCACCTGCAAAAGTTTCCTTTTGGTATTTCCTCCTGCTTATTTTTTGAGCCCGAGTCAACCACCTGTCTATCTTCTATACCTATAGATTACTTCACATTTTCTTAGAATTTTACATCACTGGAAACTCACAGAATGTCTTCTCTTTGAGTATTCTTCTCATTCACCAAAATTATACCAAAATTCATTCATGCATTTGAGTGCATCTTCAATCCTTCAGTCCTATTTTTGTTTGCTTGTGTTTTGGCTGAGTGTTCTTTTATATTCATAACCCACATTTTATTATTCATCTCATTGAATGTTATGATATATAGTATTCTATCCAGCAAATGGTCCTGGAAAAACTCATAGCAGGAAATTGGAGCTCCACCTTTAATCCTGTTTGAAAATGATTCTAAATGCATCCAAAACCTGATTAAAGATCCAAAACTGTAAAGCTGATAAAGAAAAGAAAAAATAGAATTAAGTCAGTCTCAGACAAACAAATATTGCATGGCTTCTATTATTTTGGGATATAGACAGTATAGACACATAGTGTAACACACATATTGATGATGTGATCTTAGACGCAAAATTCAAGGAAACAAAGGGAGAGAAAGAGGCTAATAGGGTATGGAGGTGGCACATGTTCAAAGTGCATTACGTATTTGCATGAAAATGACCTTCTGTAGCTCTGTGTGATAAAAATAACTGGAAAAGAAAATTATACAACATTGTTTTTTAACTTCTTTAAATAAACATTTTCATTTGTTATTATGCTTACTCAATAAGTATTTGAAATGAATTATATACACACGCACACACACACGTATGACTCTCTCTGTGTATAGGCACACATACGTCTCTTTTTTTAATTAAAAATTTCGATTTCCTCCTCTCCTCCTATTTCCATCCCTCTCCGCCTCCCCCTCCCTCTTCAGTCCTAAGAGCAGTCAGGGTTCCCTGCCCTGTGGGA
>LOEQ01003475.1:165227-176041 GCA_001685075.1 Bramus lutescens
GGGGAAGGGGGAGGGAATTGGGAGGAGGGCAGGAGGTGGAAAATTTTAATAATAAAAAAAAATATAAATCGTCTAGACATAGTTAAATGTATGGGAAGATGTAAGTTATGTGTGACTACCTTATACACGGTACTGGAGTATGAATGGTCTTTGGTACTGGGGAAGTTTCTGGAACCAGTCTGAACTGGGTCTCAAGGAGCGAATGTACAGTGGGTGTTGGTGTCAGACAACTTCCCCTTGACTAGGAGTTTCAGACTCAACAGCTGGTTCTTCCTTCCATTTATTTCTGTTTCTTCAGACTGCATTTCTTTTTTGTTATTGTCAAAATATACCACGAAATATACCACTGATCACCCTGTCCTCAGAATACCTTCACTGAGCTGCCCATACTCCTGAGCCATGGTCATTCTGCTTGTTGCTTCTGTTTGCCAACATGCTAGTTATTGGTGTGTCTAGTCTTATTTATTCACCTATTAAAAGATATCAAGGAAGATGAGTTCTGCAATTATCTAGTAAGAAAATGTCTTAACCTCTGAGCACCTTTCCAGTTCCTGAGCATGCCTAGTTTTTTAAGAGTTTGCCAGAGTGGCTATATTATCCCCTCTTGCCTTCTGCCTCTCCCCACCCCACTTCCTACCCATCTCTGTCTCCTGAGGATGCCCATGTATGGTTACATTTCATCATCTCTGTCACATGAGCCTGCTATCTTAGCATTCTGCTGAAGGGCCTTCTTTCTCTTTTGTGACAACTGACCTTGGCTTGCTGAGACAATAGGGTAGTCTCCATGGCAGAGATTTTCTTTAGGCCCAGTGTTTCTCAAGAAAATGGATCCTCTAATTTATTCAGCCTCAATGTCGCTTGCTGTGTAATTCCACTGCAAGATTCAATTTCCATTTATAAAACCAATGCCTTACTCTTTGGCAGTGTTGAGAACACTACGGGAAAAAACTATATGTTCACAGTAAAACAACCAAACACTTTACAAGTTAGAGTTCCCAAGAAACAAATTAGGACTGTCTGTATAATTGATGTTCCTAAGGATTAAGAAGGGCTAATAGTGTCCCATGCTGAGAGTCAATTAGTAACCATGGGGATTCCAGAATAAGTATTGGATTCGGGGTTTAAGACAGGAATGAATGGAGGCATGTAAGGAAAGCCCCCTTTCCTTTATGCATAGACAGACCGTATTTCAGCCCGACAGCTGCTCTTTGACCTTGTTCCATTCCCTGATGTCTTTCCATCACCCCTCTTCTGTTCCCTCTAATTGTCCATAATCTAGACACAGCATAGCAAATGCCCCACTAGTGAGTGCGCCGCAAATGAGCAAAGCCAGGAGAAACCTTCAGTTCTTTCTAGGAGGAAATTCTAGGCATGGGTTCATTTGTTTCCCAGGGCAGTATTCCCCTCTGCTGGTGAAAGGCTGTAACTTTCCCCAGTGATTTTACTGTGGCTGTAATCAGTCAGTAATGAAAGCTGAACTGACATAGCCTCTGAGGCAGAGTGGTTCTCAGCCTTCCTTGCTTTGACTCTTTGATGCACTTTTTCACACCATGGTGACCCCAGCCATAAAATTATTTTGTTGCTGCTCCATAACGGTAATGTTGCTACTGCTATGAATCACAATGTAATTATCTGGTATGAAGTATAATCTGATGGGCAACCCTCTGGGGGTCGTGAACCCACTCGTTGAGAACCACCGCTCTAAGAACTTCAAGAACTACCTTCTTTTTATACTTTCTCAAGCCTAAACTTTTCTTCTCCGAATGATGCACTTGTGTCTGTGGCGAGACTGCAATCTTCTCACTACATGTGCATCGTCGGCGAGCTTGAGTGTGTGTGTGTGTGTGTGTGTGTGTGTGCATGTTCCAAAATGAAAATTTATAAGCAAGTTTTAAAATACATGTCTCTAATCAAGTTCCCTTTTCCCCCAGAGTATAGTTGTACTGCACAGAGGTTGGGATGCATAAATGGATTAGAACCTTGTGTTAAATTCCGTCGGCATTGTAAGAGCCTTGTGATGTAAATAATAGATTTCCACAGATTTCTGTCTTCTGAGGAAGGCTGGCTCAAGGGAAACTAGGCCACTTTGAGAGTCTCAGCTGCCCAGAGAAGACAACAGTAGGCTTGCAAAGGATGACTCAGTCCCATCACATGTGTGTGTCTTAGTGCTACTGTGATTTTTGTGTTGATAGTTAAGAAATGTAAACAGAAGGGAAAGGAGGAAATTAGATTTTGGATTAGACTCTTTCCTACAGGCTGACCAAGGTGATGGAGCAAGCAGTTGAAATAACTACACGTGACTTCTAATATATTAGGTGAATATGGTTGTGACTTCAGAAAGAATATGCTGAGTATTCATATTGAATATGCAAATATTTAATTAGTTTTTTGGACACTAATAAGTATTTCTCCCAAACTCAGCTTCAGAACTATTTTTGAAAGCCTTGAAGCCTCTTCATTTTCTGCTTTGAATGTGTACCTGTATTGAATTAAATATTTGCTTTTCCCTAAACACTATTTTGGAAAGTGTTGAATATGTAAATATTTTTTATTTGCTGACTTGTCTAAAATCAGGCTTAAGAAACTAGAAGTAGGCAAAGTTGGTCGACAAGGGATTTGAGAACAGCAGATATGAATTTAACCCTACAAACTCAGAAAAACGGCAACTATAGAGGACCTAAATCTGAGATCCAGATTTCAGCTTTGCAGAATCTCTTGTCTCAGTCATTGTCTGCTTCCTGTGATCCCAGGAAAACCATTTGTGGAACGGTTTGGTTGGCTTTGGTCCCGAAGGAAGATGTGTGAGACTGTAAAATTTACCAGCCTGCAATGTTATCTGTAAAGGTCACATCTGCTTTTGCTTGTCATTGACTGGGCTGCTTTACAGTGCTGTAGTTAATAGGGCACCGACTGCAATGCAAATATTTCTGTTGACAGGTACACAGCAACTACTGTTTCCTAAATTGACAGACTTTCTCCTTGATGATACCAGAGAATACCAGAGATCAAGATGCTTAATCCTCCAGACCTGGGGACCTTCTTTGTCGCTCTTGATTGGGTCTGCATCGCTTAGCTGCAGAAAGAATCTTGCTCTCCACTTTAATTAGAATTCTCACTCTGTGTCTGATTACCCTGGAAGGCCAATTAAGTGCATTCCCCAACCCCGATCTCTCGCACTCTCGCTTGCCTTCATTGTGAATTTTGTTGAGTCTGTTTAGCCAGAATCTTCTACACCCATAATACTTCATGCAATAGTGTCCAAAAGGTGAGGTCTCAAACCCAGGACAAATGACTGAGGTGCCTATTTAACATATCAAAGCAGACCTGGCCGCCAGGTTCTCCCAGAATTCCTCAGTTTGAACCTGTTACAGGGTGTGGGTGGCAACCATGCTCCCTACCCTAAACTTCTCCAGCCAGGGGGCTGGATGGCTCTTCCTCCAGTTGCTCTTCCCTATGAACCCAGCCATTTTGGTTACCAGGCCCTTTGTCTATCTATACTCTCCAGGTTCTCCCCTCTCCCCTCTTTCCTCACTGGCCCAGTTCAGTCATGTTCATTCTGGACCTTTCCAGATGCCTCTGACTATGCTCTCTCTCATTCTACAGTAAACCTTCTCCTCCACCATGCCTAGGAGCAGTCAAGTCTTTTTCTTTTTCTTTCTCTTTCTCTTTTTTCATTCACAGACCTTTCCATATCTTTGAGAAATGTTCATAACTCTGTCTTTTCCTATACAAATCCTAAGTGAATTAAGTTATTTTTTGAGAACTTCATACATGAGTACTGTAATTACATCATTTGCATCTTTTCTATATCCAGTCCAACTCTTCCTGTGCGCCTCTGAATCTATATCCTTTTCTTGAAAAATTAATTCTTTGCTAGTGTCAAGTTTCACACAACATGCTTTGATTATACCCATCCCCTCCTGCAACTATAACCATATATGCGCTTCCTTTCCTCACCATTTTCTAAAACCCTTTGATATCAATCGTTCTGCACACATATTCTTTGATATGTGGTTTTCCACGGAGCATGGTCAGCTTATCAAAAGAAAGACTCTTCAGAAAACTGTCTCTTCTGATCTCTTCTTGATGCTGAACCTTTTGAGATTTCTGGAAAATCTCAAAGGATTTGTTCTCTTATCTTGTAAAAAAAGAAATGTCATCTGATTGGGCTTATTTGGTATGCTGAATTGCATGAAAGAATGTACTGAAGTAAAGATGAGAAATTTAATCTTCCCTAGATTAAGTTTTCGTGGACCATATAGGAATATCATATATTGAATAAAGCTCATAGATATTTGTAAGCACTCTTGTTATCCGTGACATGTCATGGCAGTATACTAGTCATAGATTTGTTTTTATTTTAAAATATTGTGTGCTACAGAAATGATCTAGTTTTGTTGTTAAAAGAACTCTCATCAGATTCTTGTCTAAAGGCATTTGTCTTTAATCTTTCTTCAGTAGGTTTTATTTTATTTTGATATTTTTCCAAATGGGTTTACATTTTAAAAAATTGTGTGTGTGTGTGAGAGAGAGAGAGAAAGAGAGAGAGAAAGAGAGAGAGAGAGATTCTATGAGAATGCCCGTTGAATTGGAGTTATAGGCATGAGCCACATGATGTGGGCCCTGGAACTAGAACTCAGGTCTTTTGAAAGAGCAGTAAGTACTCTTAACTGCTGAGCCATCTCTCTGGCCCCTCAAATATGTTTTTAATAAACCATAGGCTGGAAGACTTCATGATGGAATTAAGTCATGACACTATATTGAGTAAAGCTTTTCAGAAGTGTAGTGGCTGATAGATTGGCTCATAAAACTGCCTAACCCAGAACTTGGCAGAACAAGAGTCAATTAAAAGGGGCTTATCAACCGACATTTGTTTAGTAGGACGGTTTTCTAGTGTGCCTGTCTATTGCTGTGATAAGACATGGACTAGAAGCAGTTTGGAAGGAAATGTTTATTTAGCTTATAGGCTATGGCCCATCGCTAGGGAAATCAAGGTAGGAGCTCAAATCAGAAGCTTGGACCAGAAATGATGGAGGTGGGTCCCTTATTGACTTGCTTAACCTGCTTTTATATATAGCCTAAGGCCACCTGCCCAGGAAAGTACCACCTACAGTTGACTGAGCCCTCCCACATCAATCATTAATAAAAACAAATGCCCCATATGGTGTAGGATGTCCTTCTGTTTATGTGTTGCTTTCATTGGTTAATGAAAAAAGAAACTGCCTTGGCCTTTTGATAGGGCAGAACTTAGGTAGGTGTGAAAAACAGAAGTGAATGCTGGGAGGAAGCAAGCAGAGTCAAGGAGAAGCCATGGATCTTCTGCCTGAGATGGACGCTGATTAGAATCTTTCCCGGTAAGCCACTTTCATGTGGTGATACACAGATTAATAGAAATGGGTTAAATTACAAGGCAAGAATTAGTCAGTAAGAAACTAGAGATAACCATCCCCATAGACTAATCGGATGGAGTCAATTCCTTAACTGAGGTTCCCTCTTCCTGGGTGACTTTACTTTTTGTCAAGTTGCCCCAAACTAAGCAACACAGTGTTTTCTTGGAACAATGCTGCCGTTGTTTTAAAGCTCTATTTTCTGAATTTAACGAGGACCCTTCCACCTCTTCCTTGGGCTATTTGCGACATATAGCACTTTAGTAGATTATATCCTTACAATCATAAATGAAGCAAGACTTCCTCTATCATTTAGTTCTGCTTTCAGAGTTCCAAAAGTCCCATTTCATGTCCCTCCCATGTTCACACTTTTGTGTCCTATGACACTGATGTGTATACTATCCTCAGAGTCTTGAAGACCACAGAGCAGGTAATTACCAATAGTAATAGTATTACTATTACTAACCAATAGTCAGTCGTTACCAATCTCACTTCAGTATTCAAAGTGATTTGAGCTCTATAGTAGGAATCTTTTCAATTATCTGTCTCCTGGACTCAGGAACTGGGATCATAGCCTCTTCCAAACATTAACATTTGTCATTGTGTTTGTGGGTACCCCTCTCATTAAATGCTTGGCTGTCTACAGCATCTAGGAAATATCTCCTAGTCTCAACATAAGGTTTGGCTTTCCTGGATTATAAAATAAGGTGGCATCACTTAAAATAGACTTCTATTTTTCAAAAAGAATATTTCCTTTTTCACCCCAGAACAAGAAGAGCAGACAGACTTCCTCTTTGACAAAACCATAGCCAGATCTTCTAAGCCTTCTGCTCTTCCTCCTTCAGTATCTCTACTTATCATCCCTGCATCACCCAGTGCTGAAAAAGATTCTTAGAAACTAGGTTTAGTCAGAACCTTTGCCCTGGACAGGAGGTCAGTTTCCTTATTCCTGCAGATATTCCAACTCCTGAAAAACGAGAAGAGGGTAAGTAGCAAAGCATCATCCATGCATCTTTCCTCTGTTCCCTTACTTGCCCCTTAAAAGGCACTTGACTTTTTGCTTGCAATCCTCTAGTATAATTTTCTCATTAAGAACATTTTCTGAAAATGAAAGACAAGAAGGAAATTGTTAGAAAATTTTGCTTTGGTCCCTTAGTGGCACTGAATCAAAGAACAAAAATACTGCCTTTTGTTCCTAATGAAAAATGAAAGGAAAAATATAATTAGATCCAAATAGTGTCTGGTCTCAGTAAAGATCTTGTCTTCATGGTATGACCCAATTTTACAATAATCGTTATTTGTATTTTCAAATTTTGTGAAATGCTTCATTTTTTTCAAAGCACTTTCCCACATGTACATCAAAAAGCAAGAAGAGCTAGCTACATGAGACATGTTCTGGTCAGTGTTTAGCAGCTGTCTAAGACCAGGCGAGGTCTGGAAAGTCCATGTGGCTTCTGTCTAGTGTCTTTTGGAGGGCTTTCTCTGGAGTACACCAGTCACCATACAGAATCTGATTACTTCAATCAAGTCCACCATACTAGAAAGGACACATGCCAGCTCTGTGGTAGAGACTGCCTTCCATATTAAGAAGCAGTCACACAAGACATATCCAGCCAAGTTAATCTTTCAGATTGCTGGCATACCATAATGATGTAAATGAGATCTGCCCAGCTAAGCCCTTTATGATTCCTGATCCACATGATGGTGAGCAAAATGAAATAGTGGATGTTTTATACCAGTGGTTTTTCTTTTTTTTTTAAATGTTGTGGGTCATGTAGTAATGGGAACTGGAATAAGAAAAAACAATAGTTTTAGAACAGCTGCTTGAATACACAATAAATGAGAGAGAATTAAAGATAGGTGACTGAGTCTTCCGGAAAACAAGTCTTTAATTCTGGTGAACAGAAAAGTCAGCTGAGGGGCCAAAATGGAGAAGTGAAACTTAGATGACTACATCAAATCGAGAGGGTACTGAAACCAACACTTATGTCCATAAAAGGAATCAAATACAAATGCTCACTAACTTTTAATCAGATTATCCCCAGCTGGAAATAGTTCACATATCCACTAACAGGAGCATATCTAAATATCTATATTATTTAAAAGAAACATTTTTCTTTACTAGCAAAGTGAAGATTTTGTAATAGCTTTGCCTTGTTTAATATTAATTTTCTTTTTATAGAAAAAATAATACATGGATGAAAATAGAACAGTTGGCGATGAACAAAGTTGTTAAAAATTCAAGGCATTTACAATGTATTCCATTTGATCTGCTTTTCGAAAAATGTGATTTCCCTGGGGAATGTAGAGCTGAGAAAATGAGAAAATGACCTTTGGGAGATAACCCTTCAGATACATGCATAAACAACGTACTGTTTGACATGCCATGGGCCAGGTGTAATATAAAAATCTGAAGTATCTGCATGTAGATTTTGAACTACTGTTTCTTTTGTTCTGTGGATTCTCTAATCACAAACAATCATTACAAACTGTTAGACTATGTGAGATTTTGTGAATTTAAAATCTAGATATCTTGTTTTACTGATGAAGTAGCAATCCACATGTTGCAGTATTCCAGTTGCTCAAAGTATATATACAATGACAAAAAGAACTTGGCTTTTCATTTTGAATTTTTATTACTCCATTTTCAGAATTACCTACTCTAAAGAAAATGTCGTGGATCTTTCAAACACCTGTTCTTGCCTGAGCTTATATATGTCATCACATCTAATCAGTTTGCACCCAACTGTACTCTATCTTGATGTATCTGGGAGAAGTTCCTTTTTGATATGCTTCTATATTTCTCATGTCACAAAATGCCATAGCATAAACATGTCAATATATTATAGCTCTTTGTGTGGTAAATATGTATACCTCTTGCCTGTATAGTAAATGTTCAAGGAAAGTCTAGGTTAATACAGCAAGCTCTGGCCTCAAAAGAAAAATAACAACAAAACTAAAATACCCCAAATAGTAAAAGGCTGGGCTGTATTCAGTGGTAGTACACTTTCCTTGCATTGAGAGACCCTAGGTTCAATCTCCAGTACTGAAAAAAAAAAAGACAAAAGCATCAGTTAAAGCCCTTGAAAAGTCAAGGGTCACAACTGAAGAGAGAAATGCTGGAGGTAGCTTTATACCTGATCTTAAACTAGAGGAAGTTGTGGATGGGTTTCCTACTCCTGCTTTTCCAGCTCTGAGTCCATGACATTACTCAAGGTACTTCATATGAAATACATCTCAGAGCATTTCTCCACAGAGAAGATCCTTTGTTATTTAAGCACCCTCCAGCCAGAACCTTACAGCAAGAACCTGTCTTAAAACAACAAAACAACCAACAAACAAAACACAAAACACGTGCTTGGGGTGGTCCAGTCAAAGGCACTGGACCACATGATCTGCTGCTACAAGACTGTTATTTTCATGGAAGCCAAGACGTTGAGCATCTGAATGGAGCTGGAATGTTCCTGAGGGCATCCTCAAGAGTCTGCCCCAAGAGTGAAGGCAGTCTGGACAAGGAGACCCACGCCTCGATAACAGAAAAGTAACCCGTATGACTCTGAGCCCCGCCTCAACAGGCTTCTGGGCAGAGGATGCATTTAAAGCCTTGCGCTCTGAGCCCTTCTCCAGCCCTTCCAAATTTTCAGATGCAGAGAGGACCCAAGACTCTGTGCAGTGAAGGTACCAGTTCTGTGCAGAGGCCTCTTTCCCCAAAAGTAAAGGGCTTAGTGAGACAGCTCAAAGGGTGAAGTAGTTGCTTGCTACCAAGTCTGAGGGCTGATTTTCATCCCTGGGACCCACATAGTGGAAGAAGAGAACCATTTTCACCAAGTTGTTCTCTAATCTCTGAAATTGCTGTGTGCCACCCCCAATATTAAAAAAAAATATTGTAGTATAAGTCAATCAGAACAAAAACTGCATGGTGTTTGTTTACAGAAATAAAGACATGCAGACCAAGGGATTAGAATAGAGGAACCAGGAAATAAGTCCACACAGTTATAACCACCTGACTTCTGAAGAAGGTACCCCAAACCTGTACTAGTGTCTTAGCTCCTTTTCTTGTTTCTGTGATGGATCCTGACTAAAGCAATAGAAGGAAACAACTATTATTGCTCACACATCCAGAAAAGGGTCCACAGAGAGTGATGGAGTATGAGCCTGTCTCAGAACATAAGGAAGAGAATGACGAGAGAACACCTTATGCCAACTTTTCACAAGCATGCACACACGCATGTACCGCACCTCACATACACACCATACCACACCGCACTGCACCACACCTTTCTCTCTCTCTCTCTCTCTCTCTCTCTCTCTCTCTCTCTCTCTCTCTCTTTCTCTCTCTCACACACACTCACCCACTCACGCACACCACAGACGCCACACCACACAACACTGCAGCACAGAAAGAAAAGAAAAGAACTGACAACAGATACTGGTGAGGCTTTGAAGAGAGAGGAACCCTGGAACGCTGTCGGTAGGAATAACACTGGAGCAGCCACTGTGGAAATCAGTGTGCATATTCTGAAAATTCCCATCTGGCCCAGCCGTACCAGCTATAACTGGATATAAACCAAGGGATTCCAGGTCATCGCAGAGATGCTTGCTCATCAATGTTTACTGCGGCTTTAGTCACAGTAGCTAAGAAATGGTCACAGCCCAAGCAAGCATCTATCAATATATGAATGGATAAAGAAAATATGGCAAATATACATAATAAAATTTTATTCGTCAATAAAAATTAAATCATGGTATCTGCAAAAAAAGCAGGTAGAAATTATTACGGTAAGCAAAATAAGACAGACTTAGAATGACAAATATGTTTCCTCTCATATATAGTATCTACATTTAAGTTAGTGTGTATGTGATGCAGGTAAGTATATAAGTGTGTGTGCATGTGGTATGTTTGTGTATTGTATATGCATGATATGTGTGTATGTGGGGTGTATATGTACACAAATGTGTGTACGGTGTGTCGTGCATGTATGTGTGTGTATGAGTGTGTGGAAGGATATGTGTGGATGTATGTGTATGAGTGTGTGTATATGGTGTGTGAGTATGTGGTGTGCCCATGTGTGCATGTTGTGTGTGCGAGAACATGCATATGCATGTGCAAATTATGAAACTAGGACAGTTCATATTACATGAACATTTATATTAGCATCTAGATATGATAATTCATTTGTAGCAAACTTTCAGGAAGGAAAAGATTATGTCAAAGGATGTACAAATATTTCACAATATACAAATGTCATATTTGAAATACCATGCCACAAGACTTTCTGAAAAGATTTTGCTATTTTTTCCCCATTGTCTGTTCTCATGTCTTTATCAGTAATACTTGATGTAGGAGGGTCATCTGTCTATATGTAACTTTCATTGGTTAATAAAGAAACTGCCTTGGCCCTTTTGATAGGCCAGCCCTTAGGTGGG
>LOEQ01003475.1:176100-186985 GCA_001685075.1 Bramus lutescens
TTTGTGTGTTGTTATTTCTGGGTATAAGCTAGCCGTGCGGGAGCCGGGCGGGTCAAAAAGCAGGGCCCGCTCCCCTCACTACTACAAATACTCTCCTTAAAACATTTTGTTTTGCAATTCTGACTACATCATTTCTGTAATTTTCATTTCTTTCATTATTAGTTAGGCTTAGTACTCAATATATCTTTGGCCAATTAATTTTCTTTTCCCAAATTTACCAATTTTCTTGTTTTAGCAGATTTTTGAGGGATTTGGCACAGGGGATTCTTATGGCATATTCAGTTGTAAGAGCATACATCTTGGTGGTGAGGGAGGGTGGATGGAAGACTATTCCTGCCACCTCTCCAGGTGGGAACAAGCGTAGTGATATTTCATTTGTATTTTAATAAATAAAGGTCAGAGAGTAAAAGAGCCCCACTGGTCAGCCTTACAGACAGTGGTAACACATACCTTTAATCCCAGTAGCCACGCTAGTTGAAACCGGGTGGTGCACGCCTTTAATCCCAGTGGTGTACGCCTTTAATCCAAGCCCTAGAGATTTTAAGATGGGAGAATACAGTTCTTAGACTCAGTCTCATTCTGAGATTCCTGGATGCAGGATCGCCATTTCTGACTGAGGTTGAGGTAAGAGCCAGTGGCAGGCTGCTTTGTTTTTCGGATCCTCAGGTTGAACCCTAATTTCTCTCTCGAGTTTTTATTAATTGTGCTTCAAAGAAATGAATGATATTGTGTGGCTTCCCAACCATTGATTTTCCAATACCACATGCTCAGGTCTGAAAACACACATACAAATAACATTATACATGCTCAAGCAGGTTGTACTTATGTATGTACAGATATAAATGTGTACGGATATATGTATATAACAACAATTAGTGAATAAAAAGATCTTGAATTTGAATGAAAGCAAAGGGGTTGTATAGGAGGGTTTGGAGAGAGGAAAGAAGAGAAAATAATGTAATTATATAATTTCAATAAATAGATTAAAAATCAGATGTCTTAGAAATATTTTTAAAGGATTGTGGTTTCTGTTTTATGGATAAACCTATAAAGGAACAAAGATACTATAAATATATCTGCTGTAGGAATGATAAATGGGACATATGTCATTTGTATATTATTGTATGTACAATGGAAAATGATACATACATAGATTAATAAGGAGATATTTGTTCTTGCTTCTGAGATAGTGCCTTGGACTCTGTGGTGCAAGTCACTTTCATTCTAAACATTTGCCTCTGTTGCTTCATTTCTAGAATACATTAGTACAGACGGGAAGTTAAAAATTTATGTATTTTGGAGCTGAAAACATTACACGGTGTGTTAGTTTCTTGCACAGGCTTTGTAGCACTGGGTGAACTCTTTTTTTTCTTTTTTTCTGGATGGGGTCATTGTTCCCAGGGCTGTGGAGTAAGTACCCCAAACACCAAACATTGTGAGTCCTTGAACTTGTAACTGTTAAGATAGGATTTATGTCTTATGTTCAAATAAGGACGAAGGGCTGAGAAACAAAGACACCAGTAGCTCTTACAGAAGTTAGCAAGTATTCATGAGCTGTCCCAAGGAATGCAGTGAGGTTATAAACTGAGTTCTGCTCGCATCACAAATGGCCAGGGCACAACCAGCTGTGTTGTCTGGCAAGGGAAGAAATATTTCTTCTCTCTGCACCATGCTCTATCACTGTCACTTCCCTTGCAAAGCTTTGCACTGTCTCATGCATGACAAAAGGCCCTAGTTTATGCTTCAGGGTCCCAGGTGCTTGCCTCTGTCTCCTACTTCAGAGGTATATCAGAGATAATTTAGAGGCCACTTGCTCCTTGAGTTCAAAGGCTGAGATGTCAGCCAGTAGCTGAGTCACATGCCATTGGATACCAGATGTTTGTAATGTGCTGGGTCCTGTGTGGTTTAAGTCCCAGAACTCTGGCTAGAGGCAGCAAGAGGCTGAAGAATGGGCAGACACAGACACATGTACAGTGAGGCTGGGGTTAGATACTCTTCTCTAATGCTATTGCTTTCCCCTGGAACCTTGGCGTGTTTGTGTTTATTAGGTACAGCGCAGAAGATGGGGTTAGCCAGTCTAGGCAGGAGGTCTTTGTAGGTGGGCCATCTCAGGCTGTAAACACTCCAGAGAAGGAAGTCAAAGTTTCTCGCTTTTGCACATGCATTGATCAATCATTCATAAACACTCACACTTAGACTCCAGAGCCAAGAAAGCTTTGCCCTTCTTCCTGGTCCTGGTCCATATGACTCATGGCTTTGCCAGTTTCCCATGGGTCAATTGACCCTGGTGTTCTTGACAGTCCAGGCCTATGCCAAAATATACATTCACTCAAGAATTTCTCTCACTTGGGGCTTCCTCTACAATCTAGATATATTGTCCAATGGAGGCATTCACTTAATAGAGTTCTTGCAACCCTTTCTAGTCCTTCCTCCCACCCTCAACCTAAGCAGAAACTGCTTGATTTCTACCACTATTAGCTGGCCTGATCTAGTCTTAAATTTTACTGTAACAGAATCATATAGTGTCTATTCTTCTTTCAGATCTCTTTATTCAGCATAACATCAAGGATATTTATCAACGTTATTGCACATATCAGCAGTTCGCTTCTTACTATTGCTGAGTGAAATTTCATTGTATAAATAAACCATGATTGATTTGTGCTGTTTTTGTCAATATAGATTTTGGTTGTGCTAATGGTTTATAAGCTAAGGTACCTGGAACACATGTGCAAGTGGTCTGTATACATATGTTTGCAGTTTTTTGGACAAATACATGTAAGTGCACTTACTAGTCATATGTTAAGTCTGGTAGGCATTATGAAAAGGTGTTAGGTCATTTTTTCAGAATGGCAGCACCATTTCCAACTTCCCTTCCAAGCAATATATGACCCTCAGCTTCTTGGCACATAAATGACTCTCAGTAATTTCAGATACTCTAATGGGTATAGAGTAGTAACTCCATGTAGTCTTAGTTTTTATTTTGATGTGTTTATTGGTGATTCCTGTATTTCTTGTTGTTTCAAAATATTTAGATTTTGTAGAAATTGTTTGCATCACGAGTTTAATTTTACATTCATGATCTTTTGTCAGATATATGTATTTTATTACTGCTTCAATCCTTTGCCTTTTAATTTTTAATATAATCTTTCAAACTTTGCTTTTTTATTTGCACATATATGGATTTGTGTATGTGTGTGTGTATGTGTGTGTGTGTATAAATCAGTGCAAAGAAGGTGAGGGAGAAAGATCAAAATTTAAAACAAGCAACATCCAATCATATTTATTTCAGTTTTAATTACCTTTTCAGCAATTTTACAGTCCAGAAAAGAATGTTAATGGCAAAGGCTCATCACCCTACAAAGACACACAGAATGCTTTACTTCTTTCCCTGGGAAACCATGCCTGTTTCTCTACTTTGCTTATCTTTTGATGATGACAGTTAGCCAGGTTGTCTTTCATACACACATGTTTTTCTTAGAATTGTTTCTGTATGTCATAAACCAGAGTAGCTCAACCTTTCCACTGTAACAATTCCATTAGCTTGCTAGTGTTACTACAACTAAATACCACAGATCAAATTGTCTTCCACAACCAAAGTTTATTTCCCCACAGCTTTGCAGACGAAAAATCCAAGATCAAGGAATTTGCGGGTTTAGTTACTTGTGGAGGGGCTCTTTCCTTGGCCTTTGTCCTGCATCCTCACATCATCCTATGCACATCTGAGTTTCTGATGCCTGTCTACGTGTGTAGGACTCCTTCTTTATGAACATAAAGTCGTTTAGAGTAGGACCCACCTGTGATGGACCAGCTCAGCTGGGGCACAGGGACCAATGGGACAGAGTCTCAGGAATAGGTGGGTAAGGAGTCGGCAAATGAAAAACAGACACAAGACTCAAAGGAAATGCATCTGAATGTGTCTTTACTAGGCATGAGGCTCATCCTATATATAGAAAAGATTGCTTAACAGCATGTATTGGTTTTTCATGCAGTATGGATTATTCTTAGAATCATTATACATGGGAATAGATTTTCATCAGACAGATGTCCCTGGTGTGAGTCTGCGGTTGGTCATGTTAGACATGGCTTGGCATTTGTCTCGATATAAATCTAGGCTATGAGTTCTTGGCATTTTGAGCTAAGGGCAAGCGGTTGTGGTTAACAGTCACACAGTCTAGGGTCTTTTTATATTTCTGCAATCTATGCAGAAGAACTTCTTCTTTCCTTCCCCTTCTCCATATTTCTAACTTCTTTTCAAGCCTTCCCCAAAACCAGTCTCAGGAAGTTGCAGGCATTTCTCCCTCTCTCCTATCCTTATCCCACTTTTGCTGCATCTGTCTTAATTGCTTAATTACGTTTGCCTTTTGCTCTTTAGTTAGTAAGCACCAGATTAAACCTGGAAACCTTTTTCCTTGAAAGGTAACCCATCTTCCTCCATTAGCATCATATACTCCTGTATATGGCAATGTCTCATCAGTAGACTCTGGAAACTCAAACATACTATCTTCTTTTCCAGAAGAAACCAGACTGTACTCCTTAGAACGTAAGCAGGTAATGCCAAAAGTGCAAGGACTCCAATGCAGGAAGCACAGCACACACACACCTTCTCTGCTGGCACTCTTCCTTGAAGCTTGTGCCATGTCTTACACGTGAGAGATCACACAGACTCCGCAGGAGGAGGCATGGCACCCATCAATGACCTCAGCCAGTCTAACTTAGTCACCTCTTTAAAGGCCCCCACTCCACACAGAGCCATAGTCTGAGGTACCTGGGGTTTTGGGCTTCAACATACAGACTTTGAAGTACACAGTCCAGTCCCTAGCAGTTCCTTGTTGTGGAACCTTCTCTCTGTTGTTCATTGGATACAAAAATTTCTCGCTTTTACCCATGATTGTTTATTAGAACTCTCCAATTATGACAAACAAAAATGCCTTTAAGCCCTGCCAAATATTCCCAAAGGTGTGTGGCAAACTCTACCTGGCCTGGGAGCTAACTACTTTTTATAAAAGATAATTTGTAGCTTGCTTGCTTCCTGTTACTCATTTTGTAATTTAGTGAAATCACCTTGTGATTTGGATGAATATTAATAATGTAGCTATCATCTGCATCTGAATCCAAAAAGAATTTTCTTCCCACTACATCACAGGAGCTAAATGTTCAGTGACTAAGGGACTTCAGGTGGATTTTGGAACACAAATTCCTTGGTTCTCATTGAAAAATCAGATAGGATGCTTTGTCTGGGTATCCATTATGTCTGTCTGTCTGTCTGCCTGTCTGTCTATATCTTTTTCCTTTTCCTTTTCATAATTCTCTTAAAATCTAAACCAATATAGTAAGATTTCATTCCAGGTTTTCCTCTCCCTATATTTTCATTGCAGAATCTTTTTGACAACTAGAAATCTGGCCATTTCTGGAATTGAGAGTGGAAGAGTCACAGGTTTTCACTGGCTCTATTAGCACAATCCACAATGAGCATGCCTTCCTCAGTCATATATTCTCAGATGCCCCTCAGCTGCCCCTGTGTGTGCAGCCCTCTCCTCTGCTAAGCTTTCTATGCCTTGCTGGAGACCCCTGTGGATGCTCATCTCACTGCTCTCTGATGGCCCGTGCATGGAAGCTCTGCTAGTAGGACGATTTCTTTATCCTGCTTGGATGTTGACATCTCACACTGGTTTACCCTCTCCTTTACTCTATTTTTGCTTCTCTGAAACTCTAATATTCTCCATTAAGCAACTCCACTAACTTCTGCTTAGAAGCTGACACATTAATCAGATCTTCTCCTCCCACTGTACATGGCCACTCTCCCAACCTTCTAGACTCCTATGGCTACTGATGGACTGATGATGTGCAGGGGTACCCTTTGTGCCTCCAGACTGGGACAGAATTGCTCCCCACCCTCTGGCATAGATATCTACCTTGCTTAGCTGGTAGCTGACAATGGGTGGGTTCTTTTAAGGCAGGATCAGGAAGGAGCTAGAGGGAATTAGTATACAGAAGTGAAATGGCATGAAGAGGTGTTGGTCAAGGGAGATCAGCTCAAATCAAAAGCTATCATTTTTGCTTCCTAAGCTAACCATTTCTTCCTATGGTGCCGTTCTCTTACTCCTAGACTCTTGGGGGAGAGGAATATTATCATCAGTGATAATTACATTTTCTGTTAAGTAAGTAGTTAGAGAAACATTTTTTAAAGCTTTTCCTGGACCTTAGGTATTTCTTCATTAGTTCAGTATGTTAAAGAGCATTTTTGTTTGGAATGGTTAAGCATTCGGATCATGTAAGGGGAAAGAAAGTCTCCTCAGTTAAATGTCATGAGAATGTCATCTTCTCTCGTGTCTTTGGCCCTGGGGTTCAGAGAGACTGCTTATTATGTTGGATAGGGATTACATTCTGGCTTTAAGACTCTGTTTAAGTCTTGGAAATCAAATATAAATGTATTTTCCAAGAACTGTCATTAATTCATTGTTTCTTTAGACACGTCCTGGAGTTCAGTTTCTCTTTCAGTAAACTGAGACAATCTTTCTCACTGGTCAAAATAAACAGAGGTCAGTGAAATAAAAAAAAATGTAAAACCAAAAATTCTGCATTTCCCAGGTGAAAACATTCATGTTAGTACCAAGTATTGACCTATCTAAAATGCTATTATCTTTATTAGAAACATTCCAAAGGACAGAACTGTGGAAATTAAAATACAAGAAAATGTTGGCTTAAAAATGTAACTAACTAGACCATTTAAAGGACAATCATTCATGCCACTGACATTTGAAGTAAAATAATCATGAGAAAATGAATGTCTTGGTTATTTTTGATGGGAAATCAGAGACTGTCTTATTGGTCCTTAAGTTTAATGAAATTAATTGGAATTTGTTCATTCTTGAAGAAAGAATGATTGAACAACTACCCCTGGAATACTTTTATTTCATATTTTTCCAGGCCTATTTTTTCTCTTTCATCAAATAAAATATCAGAGTTTTTACATTTCAAATTTATTGCTATAATTTTATGATAAACTGTTAGCTTTGTTCACAATAACTCACTTGGCCTATTTCCTCCTATATTTTATGGATTTAAATGACTTCAGCTGGATCATGTTCAGATAAAGTTATCAATTGTATTTGGTCTGGAAACCCAAGGGATCAAGTGGGAAATAGACTGGACAAAGTGTCCTGAGATTGGAGTTCATGCTCCCGTTCTGTAGAGCCCTGGATAAGCTATTTTTCTCTGTGGCTTCAGTTTCTCTTGTCAAATGGCAGGAATATGCCTACCTCTGATTCCTTTATGAAGCACTGAAAACTGTCATAATGTTTGAAGATCCACAATGCAAAATGGTAGAAGACCCTGCTATTTTATATTTAATGGCCTCTGAGTTCATCTAGATGACAAGGGAATTTCTTTTCTACATCTATTTAACTTCCCACATTCCTCTTCTCTCATGGCTCTGGCATTATTGTTCTGGATCTTGTATCCTGGAGAGTTTGCGAACCTAGTATGTATTTGCGCTTCTTTTTCTTACATTCTTCAGCTTTTCGGTGAGCTAAGCAGTTTCTTCCTTTATGTCATACCTCAGTGTTACCTGTCCACCCTGCTGTCACTGCCCTCAATTTACCTGATTTCCTTTTTTCTCACACAGCTGCTAGGTCCACAGACCACTGAGTTATAATTCAGACCCCTACCACCTGGTTTGTCAACAAAATTTTATTTTTACATAGACATGCTTATTTGTTTCCTTATTATGAGTGAAATTCCTGCAACTTGTGACAGTACGGATGAACCTGGAGGACAAGTTGTAAAATAAGGCAGATAGACCAAGAAAACTACTATGTGTTCTACTTACCCACGGAATCTAAACAAATTCAAGAAAGCAGAAAGTAGAATGGGGGTTATCAGAAACTTGGGGATAAGAAATGGAAAGCTTTGATCAGCGGGCATGAAGTCTCAGTTATACAGAGTGAATCGTTTCTAGAGATATAGATATAAAGCCCAACATAAAGACTATGCAACTAGTTATTTTTGTTGTATAGTTCACCTTTTCTAAGGTACTAGATCTTAAGAGTTCTCAGCATATGAAAAACTGGGTATGTTAATTAATTTTGTAATAATTAATTCATTATGTATGTAAACAGGAAAACATGATTTTAGTAAGCAAAACAAAAAGACAACTTTTCTCTCACCCCAAAAGAGAAGAGGCTACCTCCATCCTTCAAAATCCAAATTATTTACTATTTGGAAAAACATTGCAAGAATGTTTGATAACTTCTGCTCTAGACAGCAGTGACAGAGTGGAGTAAATAAACAAACAAAAATCAATAATGTCCCACCCTACTGCCCAATACATTACTAATTTTCTTATATTTTGAAGGAATAGCTGTGTGTGTGGGGGGGTGGCAGGGGGTATACACGTGTGCAGGCCTAAGGAGGACATGACTACTTTGCTCTATCACTTCCCACCTTACTCTCTTGAGGCAGAATCTCTCACTGAACCTACAGCTAGTGGCAGCCCCACGGATCTGCCTGTTCCCAGTGCACTGCATTTCTTGGGTTACAGTTGTACATGTATGCTACAGTTAACATGTGTGCTGGGGATTGACATCTTTGTCCTCATTTTTGGGTGGTTCTACCCTCTGACTCATTTCCCAGCCCCCTGACGGAAGAAAGTGTTTAAAATTTCATTTATTTTCTTTGTAATGAAAATATCTTGTCAGCTTACTTAGACTAGAAAAGTTGTTGACATAAAGATCTATTGTTTTAATAGACAATATAAGGGAGTCGCCTGCTTTTGTCACCTTTGTTTCTCCTAACAGTGTCAATTGTGCTCATATTTATTCTTTATATTTTTTCAAGAAAGAAGACAATTTAGTTTTTTCAAACCATACAGAGAGTATTAAAAGACAAACGGGAAACGAAGTGTGATACCAGACAAAGTCCAACAGGTGGCTGTATTTCTCAAAGTTTCAAACCCAGCTGGGTTTTCTGACGCGTGCAAATCCTATTTGCAGCTCTCGCTTCTAATTCTGGGACCACCGGCTTTAAGACAAAGGGCTGAGCAGTGAGGGAGGAGGGTGAAGATGATGAAGAAAGATTATCACATAACCCGAGATTTCATTGGCTTTATCCAGATCAGTGCTTCTATAGCTCACTGCACAGATCAAAAAGAATATCCATTTATAGTGTGAGCCTGGCTAATTACTCTGTAGTGTTCCCTGAAATTGGAAGAGAATCTGAAGCTCACATACACCATGTTGTAGCTGAGTGGGTCTGACGGTTATTTGATTGACTAGATTAAGTGAATCAGCAAAAAGTCAACATTTCTGCTTCATCTTGCTCTAGGTAATTTTATACATGTTATTGGTTAAAATCTTCTTCCTTACTCTCAAAAGAGTTTGGTATATTTGTTTATTTCATTGTATCCAAAACTGTCAACATTTGGAGTTGATTCGTACACCTTTGATCTCAGTACTCAGGAGGTGGAGGCAGGAGGATGAGAAGCCCAAGGTCATCCTCAGCTATCTGACAAGTTTGAGTCAGGCTAGTATGCTCTAATATGCATAGGAAAGACCCTGTCTCCAAAAAGAGGATGAGGATGGTGGGAGAATGGAGAGAAAACCTCAAGACACCAATATGTAGATCTTCTCACACCAACTTTAAGTGATCGATACATAATTGCATTCATCACATTCTTTCTGCAACTTGGAGTTTACCTTATGTCCTAAGTGCTGGCCCAGGGACATCTCAAGTCAGGGTCTGCATATTTTCTCAATGTTCCTATGCTGGCTTCTGTCTCCTACCATGTTACTGTTCACTTGGGATCTAGTTCTGCCCCAAGTTATTATATTCAAATATTTCGTTCAAGCTAGTATGGTTTCTGCCAGAGATTCTCTCCCTGCTCTGTCCCCCTTTTGTGTGTGTGTGTGTGTGTGTGTGAGTGTGTGTGTGTGTGTGTGTGTGTGTGTGTGTGTGGTGATGTGGATTAAATCCAGAGCCTCATCCATACTAGGCAAGTGTTCTTCTACTGAACTAAAAATTGACAGAGTATTTCAAATCCTTATAAAATACTGCCATTCCTCACCTATTATTTTTGATATTATAGCCTAAGGTACAAAAATAAATTTAGAAAATTATATGCTATCTATAATATATATAAAAATATATATACAAGTTTTAGAATATATAACCCTAACCCCAGGAACATTACAATAAACTATGAGCTATGTAAGGATATATATCTCTATGTTGCAAGTCAGAATAATCTATTTTTCTACTAACACTGTAATCAGATATATATTTCTTATATCAAATTTTCTCTCTGTCTCTGCAGAAAATAAGGATGAGTGGAAAGACTGGGAAAACATTGGGAAGGCAGACTCTGTCAACTTCAGATACAGGCCTGTACTCAGATTATCCACATAGAG
This sequence comes from Bramus lutescens, assembly GCA_001685075.1. Taxonomy (NCBI): domain Eukaryota; kingdom Metazoa; phylum Chordata; class Mammalia; order Rodentia; family Cricetidae; genus Bramus; species Bramus lutescens. The sequence continues at coordinate 186,504 of LOEQ01003475.1, forward strand.
TACAAGCTCCAGTGCCCCTCCATACCAGTATGTCTCGAAAATCCTCCCTGAAACACAATCCTATCATCACACCTAAGAAAAAAAGGTTTCTATATGTTTTAGCTCTCCGAAGAAGCAACAGAATATTGAGGTCAATTCTATCTGTATTACCTAAGAAAGCATTTTAAAAGGAGGAAAGAACTAGAATAATCACGACTCTATATTGATTGGAGAAGGTCCATGGAAAATACTATAACTCCTTCTTCATGTTAAAAGATACTGGCTGAGTTCAATGTAAGTTTCTATATTCATAGAGACTTTTAAGAGCAAATGAGGTGTCAATTGCTCATTGGAAGCTTTTTCATTAAAGCTTTGGAGTATCATTTATTAATGCTTCCATGTATTAGTCCAACAAACACTTATTCAATGCAACACTCTTTCTCCACTGCCCTCCTCCTCCTCCTCCTCCTCCTCCTTCTTCTTCTTCTTCTTCTTCTCTCTCT
>LOEQ01003475.1:197054-211056 GCA_001685075.1 Bramus lutescens
GCCTCTGAAGGTTTTTACAATAAATAAATAAATAGAATAAATCTCTTAGGTCAAATTCGACAGGCCAATGCATTGTTCATTATTTTGTATATTTCCTCAACTGGTTGAGAATTCTTTCCTTGAACATGTCAACTCCACTTACCTTGTTTATTAATCATTTAAAACATTATCTCTTTATTCTACCCAAATATTTGTTATTTTTACAACTTTGTGAAATCATTAGGTATTAATAACTTGTATTTTCTGTAATATGACACATATGCAATATTATTATTATATTTTTATCTGCCACAGAAGTATTTCTTCCTGTTCATTTTTGAGGGTCTTGTGTGTCCCAGACTGGCCTGGAACTTACTTGTCATGCTCAAGAATAATGTTGGACTAGAGGTGTGTACCATTATGTCTACTTTTTATACAGTGCTGGATATTGAGCCCAGGGATTTGTGCAGGTTGAGCAAGCACTGTACTGACTAAGCATCCCCAGGTTCTGCTTGTTTATTTATACATGCAAAATGTCTTGCAGCCTAGCAAAACCAGAAACTAGGATAGAGATAAAACAAATGACGGCTCTAGGAGCCCGGCATTTCTCCCTTATTGGTAGGTTTGGCATTATCCTCCTTCCTCTTTCATTATAAGAAAACAAGCCTAGTAATTATCTCTTAATTTAGAGATCATTGGATTAGTTTTGTGTCTTCTGTGTACATTTTATTGGACTCACCTCAGCTTTGGTTTTCTAGGTATATTATAGAACTATGTTAACCCCAGGGTCAACTAAAATCCTTTCTATCCCTTCAAGAGCTGCTGCTCTTTCTTTTCTGATCTTACACAACCATTTTATTTTCATATAAAGTATTATTTGCTTCATTCTCATAAAACTTCATGTTATATCTTCAAGCTCAGAGAGAATGTTTTGAATTCCTGTCTTGATGTAGATCTCCAAAATGTCCATCTTCTAAAGAGTTTGTAAGCATGCCTGTCACTGATAAACATGCAGAGTGGGGCAAGGCCAAATGCAAGCCCTGGAGCACATTATCTTTGCAGTCAGGCACAAATCCCATTACTCCTGCCAATACCTTGTTGACATTTCTTCACTTTATATGTAAGCTTCTTTTGAAAGATGTTTATCAAATGTTTTAAGACAGTCTCTTTTATCTAAAATTTTGTTTCTTAAAACTATAAATAAAATTAATTTGAAGCAATATTACCTTAGAAAGAGGAACAGATAATTTAATGATGAAAATAGTGCAAACAGGGCACGTCTCTCTTTTTTAAAAAAATTAATCATTGTATTCAGGGTTGTCTGGGAGACAGAAAAATTGTACACTGAAGTAAGAGACTTTGATATTATTAAGTCGATAAGTAATGAAAATCCCAACTAAGGTGTTCACAGTAAAAATGGAAAAAGTGGAGGAGTAATGATGTCAATCGAAAAAAAAAGAAATTATTTTTGTTTTGATTTTATTTTTAGATTAATTCAGAATGACTCAAAATGAAGACACTCAGAAGCACAGGTAATCTTTAATATGCGGGCTCTAAAAGTAGTGGAAATGAGTCAAATTAGTTAACATTTTATACTATTAAGTCTTTACATTTTAATATAAAACAAGAGACATTATTAACAGCATTGCATACATTTGAAATAAAGCCTAAACAATTAACTATTCTTTTCCCTTATATGTCAGTTCAAAACTTTCTTCCTGTCCTCTCTCTCCTGTACTCTCAGCTCTATATGTGTGAACCAAAGGCTGGAGAACTAGATGACATCAGAGATACAGAGTACATAGGAGTCATGCAGAAAAACAGATGAAGATCATCTGTGTATTTAATAGAGGAAGAGAGGAACTACAATAACCTTCAACTGGCCAGTGAAGAAGAAACAAAATATAACCTAAAGAAAACTGGTATTTTTAATTTATAGCAGAAGAGAATAGTCAAACATGCAAGGTATTTCTAGATGACATTATTTGGGTTTGTTTGGAGGGATAGTGTTGAAGAATTCATAGATTTGAGAAGAAAACTGACAGTATAAAGAATTACTTTTAAAAATGAACTGGTTTAGAGATCTGATCATATTGTTAGTAGGAACAACTATATTGAACTGTCCACATCTCTGTGTGGGAGGGATCTGAGAATGAAGACAGAAAGAAGAGGTTTGCAGGGAGTAGGAGCCTGACAATGTTTGGGCTTCCCTGCTTGTTTGAATGCAGGAAAAACTATCTGCGGAGATGAAGGTTGAGATTTAAAGGAAACTAAGAAATCTTATTATAGTGGGGAGGCTCCTTGTTTGTTTCCTGGCTGCCCAAATTCCTGAAATAACCACATAGAAACTATATTAATTATAACTGCTTGGTCAATTACTTAAGTGTATTGCTAGCTAGCTCTTACATCTAGAATTGACCCATCTCCATTACTTTATATTTTTTCCATGTGGCTCATGGACTGCTGGCAAGGTTCTGACATGTCTGTTTCCAGTGGCAGCTCCATGGCTTCTCTCTAACTCCATCTCCTTTCTTCCAACATTCAGTTTAGTTTTCCCCACCTAGCTCCACTCTACCCTATCACAGGCCTAAGACAGTTTCTGTATTAACCAATGGTATTCACAGGATACAGAGGGGAATCCCACATCACCTCCCCTTTTCTGTTTACAACAAAACAGGTATAATCAAGAGCAGAAACATATATAAAACAAAACTGATCTTAAACTTGTATCGATAGACCAAGATTCATACCAATGTAAAGTATTTATGACAGAAGGCAGAGTCAAGGGAGAAGCCCCTTGTAGCCCCTTGTAGTCTGGAGACAGACTCTGGAATTTTACCCAGTAAGCCACAGCCTCATGGCAGTACAAAGATTAATAGAAATGGGTTAAATTAATATGTAAGAGTTTGCCAATAAGAAGTTAGAGCTAATGGGCCAAGCAGTGATTTAATTAATACAGTATCTGTGTGGTTATTTCGGGAGTCTGGGCAGCTGGGAAACAAACAAGCAGCCTCATACAACACCTTATCTTTGTGGCAGAGGAGGGAAGCCCTTTCTCTGAGACTTGGCAGGAAGGATACATATGAAATTCAGGGAAACTGAGCACGATAAAGTCAAAGAACATAAGAGTTTTTATGCTTAGAATTACTCAAGCAGTTCCACTGATCTGAAATTTAATATTACAATACATACTTAAGTCCCTATTGGCTCAGTTTATGATTTCTTTTTTTTAAATAATATTTTTTTTCATTTATTTTACACATCAACCAGCTTCTCCTCCCTCCTTTTCTCTCATCCTGTCCCCTTTCCAATCTACCCACTGACATACACTCCTCCACCTCCATTTAGACCTCCCATGGGTTTGCAAAGCATAGCACATCAAGTTGAGACAGGACAGGACAGTTTATAAATTTGATAAGCAACCCTGCCTACAAATGTTTGAAAACCTTGTTGCAAACAAGTATAAGTGAGGAGCCTGCACGTGTCTCTTCTGTTCAGAGCATTCCCTGTAGGATCCCGAATACGGGATAAGATAAGGAGTGCCGAGAAAGCTTTCTGAATGGGAATATTTTGTTCCATCATATAAGAAAATATTGTCACTTAAGAGTCTGTCTTTGTTTTAACTGAATTTTGTAATATGAATGTTCCTCAGGGTTTGGAGATTTGATACATGCTGTTTCACTTTAATATTACTTTTAAATTCATTTTTAACAAATAATTATTTAGGATTGTATTTCTTTTAGAATCTTATTTATCTTTTCCTTCCATCTTCCTTCCTTCTTCTTCCTTTTATTTCTTCCCCCATTCTCCTTTCCTTTGCAAATAATGAACATTTCTGATACACCAGAGAAAAAGATATAAGTATGATTATGAACGTATAGATCATAGTCTAAAGTGATTCATGTGATGGTAAAGTGGAGGAACGATTCTGTTAGGGAAATACTGGGCAGTGAATTCAAGCTCAGAGACTTTAACAGAGGAAGAAAAGTAGATGATGTGATTTGTAGTTTAAGAACAGTGGCTTAGGATTAGGATCCTCACAGTTAACCCTGGCATAGGGCAGCTGTCATAACGTAGATAAACTGGATCCAGACAGCATGCCTTAGTTTTTCCTGAATACAGAAAATCTGAGTGCCAGGAAGACAGGTCATAAACCATAATGCCTAATTTTTGAGTCTCAGTGTTTTTGTTGACCATTAACATGGAATTAGGACACAAGCCTATGTAAATCCAACCCAGGGGTTAGACTTGAAAGTTTCCATAAATTATTTCTCTACTTTCAGACAATAGTATCATAAATTTGCCAAGCTGATTTTGGAAGCTAGAATGGGCCTCATAAGTCTGTTTTAACTGCAGAGGTTTAGATCTAATCTCAACTAATAATGAACTTCAAATGGGATGTCGTCTTTCCTCCAGCAGTTACACAAATAAATACAGATAATTTATATTTTGACTCATTCCCAAGGCTCTCACTATTAAGACACTGGAATTATTGTCAATGGCAAAACACAAAAGGGGAACGAGAAGGAGGGGACTGGGAAAATGAATTTAAACCCAACTTTTTCTTACTAAATACTTCCCTTCTGTTCAATTTTATTATTTTCACAGAGCTATTAAATGTCGTATTTAGAGTAAATGTCATTAAAAATCCAGAGGCAAATTAGAAAAATAACATCTAAATCCAATAAGAAAATATCTGCTTAGAACAACACAAACTAGTGGAAAAAGAATTCTCTACATCCCCACCACCCCCATATGTTCCAAACTCGCCACTCCCAGCCGTTCCTCTTAATTCTTCAACAACAACAACAACAACAAAATTTTGCATTTAACCGATGAAAGACAGTCATCTCTACTGGCCTAGAATTTTATTAGTTGCTCTAGCTATGAAGAAAGAATGCTTTGCTTTTTCAAAATTGTTCAGCTCAGGACATGATGCAAACCATCTCTCAAATTGGTGATTTGAGAAATCGCACATGATATTTAACAGTTGCATTCTTTTTAAATGTCAGCAATGTGCCAGCCAACACTTAGATTATTGAACTGGAGCATTTTAACTTCAGTTCATTTAAGGGGAAAATCTTTATCATAAACCTATCTTAGTCAATGGTGAGGCATGATTTTAGGTCATTTTCAAGGACTACTGTAATGTTTAGATGGTCTGATCAAGGATAAAAGTCATTGCTCATGAGCCTTCACAAATACTGATCTAATTGTGCCATATAGTGTCAGGGGTTTAGGATTAACCCGTGGTACTTTTTTTCTATTGTAGTACACTTTGATCTGGGATTTCATTTCAATTATGTTTCTACCTACAGGATTTAACTCCTTTCTGAGAGCACATCCCCTCAAAAGTCAGCTTTTAGAAAAGTTGACAAATGAGACAAACACTTGTTAACAATATCCACTGGAGTACTGTCTTTGCCATCTAAGATCTAAAGATAAATTAGATAAATGACATTAAGAAGATATTTAAAAGATTATTAAGTATCAAGAAGATAGCTGCTTAGAATTATGTACGCTTATAGAAATAATTCTCTGCACTGTTACCTCCACATGGTATCAATGCTCTTCTCCTCAATGCCTATATTCCTTTTAATTTCTCAACAGAATCTGCTGATCATGCCCTGACCCCAGAAACAACTGCGTCACTGGTTCTGTGGGTTTACAGTTCAGGAGGTGTGAGGGATGGTGCAGAGGGTATGTCATGATTTGGCAGTTTTCTTACCAGTTGCCCCTCAGATAGCTGAAAATCATTGCTATATATTTAAATAGTTTTGCAGCTATGATTTCCCAGCTGAGCATGGGCATATAGCAAAAAATTGTCACAAGAGATTATCAGGAACCTCTACACAATTCTATTGAAAATGTTTGCACTATTGCTTAATGTTTCCTAGTTCAGTTCCAGGAAAACAGTATATTCTAATAAAAACAAAAAATTAAAAATATCAATAACAAAATGACTCCAAAGAAAACTGCATAGTGAGTGGTTAAGAATCCATCAAAGACAAAGACAAATCATACTATATTTTTCTTTGTGTCATGTTTTTCAGCAAGCTCAGGTCTATATTTTTCATTAAATTACATCACTTACTTTTCTCTTACATTGTTGGTGAAAATGAATTATCTTTCCATTGGTCTCATTATTGGCACTTCATATCTTGTTCTGAATTTGTCATTGATATTAAGCTGCTCATTTTTTTCATATGAGAGAATCATAAATAATGCAGCTAAAATAAGAATATTCTATTAGTTCCATTTTAGACTGCTTTAGTCTCTAAGGATTTTTTGGTCTGATACTTCTTTTTCAATACTTATTTTTAATATTCATATCTTCTTTTGATTTTTTTCTTTAAATAATTGTTTTCTCTTACTCCCACTATTTCAACCATACATTAAACTTTCTTATTATTGAATCTTTGCTCTCTGATTTTTATCCTTTTTCTGCCAATAAGTGAGCATTGGTCACTACGTGTTTCAGTGTTTATTTACTCATGATTTAATAACAACTGGAATTGGCATGAAAGATAGACACTAGGCAATACAAACATATTGAATAAAATTTATTGTAACAAAAATGAACTATCCTGACCCTATGTAGGGTTTAAGTACTCAGCACTGACAGTCAGTGTAAGAATTTTTTTTTTTGCAGGGAGGGGTTTCTTGTCCATTGTATAGTATTCAGCAACATTCCTTGCCTATACCCATCCATTACAGGCTAGTAGCTCTCATCTGGTGTGGGAAGTCTTTCTGTATGCATGTTATCAGTTAATGAATACAGCTTCTTTGGCCTACAGCAGGGCAGAATAGAGTAAGGCAGGAATTTCAAGTAGATAGAGGAGAAAAGAAGGTGGAGTCAGAGAGATGCCATGTAGACACTGAAGGAGAAAGAAGCCCACCCTCCAAAACCCTGCCAGTATATCATGAGCCTCATGGGAAAATATAAAATAATAGAAATGGGTTCATTTAAGATGTAAGAGCTTGCTAGAAATATGCTTAAGCTATTGGCCAAACAGTATTGCAATTAATATAGTTTCTGTGTGATTATTTCAGGTCTGGGAAGCTGTGAAACAAACAAGCAGCCTCCGGCAACACTCATCAGTGTTGATAAACAGAAGTGTTTATAGTCATTAGCAAATTTTCCACGGGATACAACATTGTCCCCCACTGGAGAATCTTTGGTTACCTCTGTTTCTGGTAAACTGAAGTATGTTTAGTGTGGCAACATTTGCCTATGAGTTTATTTGGACTGAGAGTTGATAAAGGAATTAGAATTAGTGTTGCGAAAAGAAGTGGGTAGGATTCTTTGTAGATGGGAGTCTTGGTGTTCTCAGAAGAGAGTTCAGTGTTTTCAAAGCATTGAACTGGAAATAAAACTGTAATAGTCCAGGAATCTAAAGGTCTAGGTAGACTAGTATTTATAGCATGCTCAGACAATGGCTACTTTCAAGCTGGAAATGTATGCCTCTTCTATTGCACTATAGGGTCCACACTTAGAACAAAAAATAGTGGGAACACTGAGACGTTTTTAGCAGGAAAGTTAGAGGGTTCTGAATTGACCCTGGATAATGGCAGAAAGTAGGATGGAAGAGAAAGTAGAGACAATATTTTCAGTGAATGATGGTCAAGTGAGTTGGTGATAGAAAAAAATAACATACTGGGGCTGTGTTTAGTTGGCTAATAATAGAAGTCTTAGACCAAGATATCAGCCCCTTCCCCTGTATGTGTGTATTATCTATCTTTGATTTAACTAGAGAGTCAAATGTGTTAGAATGATGGTCTTGGGAGACCTATGTGTGTTATCAGCTACTCCTCCCAACATTAATTTCTAGGAAGGAGAGGTGAGGATGATGCAGCAGGTGCAGCTTTTACATACAGAAGGAGCATTTTATAGGAGTCAGGAGAGAAAGGGAGAGCCTGCTACAGACTGTAAAGCCCATGTCTATTGTCTACTCCATGACTGCTTTGGCTACAATGTTCCCAGCCAGAAATCCAGTGGTCCTAATGATGTTGCTTCCATTCCCTCCCACAGCTACCAGCTCTGAGATGGCAAGCCAGGTTCCTTTGAGAAACAGAGTTAGTGCCTCCATGCTACCACATTTCCAAGGGCCCAGACTTTCAGTGTCTTCTATGGACAGCTTGACTGTGCAGCTTCATCCCTGTAATCAGAGATCCTCCTAGCCAGTTCTAGGAGCCAGAAGGTACTAAGTACCAGGCCAACTATGCTTTCATCCCACCCTTCCCCATTCCTACCCTTTTCACACTCCCTATTAAACACCCCGCCTGCCCCACCACATGCACACATACACACAAGTCACTTCTTGTTTATTGAAATTACGATTTTTTTCTACATAGTTCTTCTACTTCGTTACTTTTCCATGGGATCTCTTGAGAAATTTTTCCCAAAGCGAATGAATATTTGCTTCAAATGTGATTTCAAGTGCCCACCATTTACAGTAGGAATACAGCTCGTAGCTATGAAGCTAGTTTTCTTTCTAGTCTATCCATCACATTTTCAGAGCTCTTAAAGAAAATTAACGCTTGAGGCCAGAACTCTTCCTTTAGATGGTGCATATACAGTGCCATGCCATACATTTTTAAAGCGTCCAGTTAGGATGGGAAATCCGGATTTGTTATTTGATGTAGGCACATTTGCTCTTTGTTCTATGTCAGAATTTAGGAATCTCAGTCTTATTCCTTATCTGGAAGATATAGGCTAATTCAATCTATTCCTTACAAATTGCTATTGTCTGTAATGTTTTGTCAATTATTAAAAGTTTGGGGCCTGCAAAGGCAAAAACTAGAGGTTACTTTTTGTCAGTCACAGTGGTTGATATTCATGGACAAAGCTCCCACATGGGATTTGAGTTTAAAAATTGGGAATTTCTAAAAAAAAAAACAAAACAAAGAAAACTGGGGAATTTCTGTAGGTGTAATGGTTAATCAAAGATTATTTCTAATCCTAAATTAATATACTTTTTAAATTCCAACAAATTTGCCAATGGAATATATACGTATATTCAAATTAAAGCACTTACAATATCAGAAAGGTTTAACAAAGTTGAAAAGGAAAAATCAAGTTACAGTTTAAGTCTATATCCATTGACCATGAGTTATTATTAAATGTTGCTTAAGATGCTTTCCTGCTTGTGCAGAATTAGGTAACTTGTTTTATTCAAAGTAGGTTATATACCAATATCATATATANTATATAAATTTGAAGTCTCTAATACAGGTCAAAATTCCTGAAGTCTTTTATCCAGGTTTTAATTCTCCTAACAGCCATGTAATACTTTCATAAAAAAGGCATTTGTTCAGTGTTCCAGTTTCTTAGCATTTTGTCCCTATCTGATTTCAGCTGGAGAAAGCAGAAAACCACAGAGAAAAGTTATATAGCTTTTGACTTTAGTGTGACTAGTCAGTGTTTCCTCTCTCATGGAAAATGGTCTTAATTTGAGCACCTCAGGTCTCACTCCCTCTCATCTGGTATTTGATGTGCACTTGTGTGTGTTAGCACTCTTGTCAATCAGAGCTAACCTAGGGCTACAGGTGTACCCTGCTTCCCATAATTATAAAAATTGTGGTTTACCAAGTTGCTGTGATTGAACACATGCTCCAAATCTTGTGCAATGTAATGCAACTTCAACGTGGTTTTCATAAAGCCCCACAGAAATGGCCTTTTAAATCTTTTTTAAACAAAAGCATATTGTAATAAAGTAAAAGCATATCATAATGAAAATTTCTTGATATTCTCATATGTAGAAAGGTATTTTCTAAGAATCATTTCTTTTCTTCATGATTTCTCATTCTTTGGATCTACTTGAAATGTTTAATAAGGAATTCATTGATATGATCTAGAAATTAATTAGATGTGTATAAAAGTTAATTGACAAAGAGTACACCAAGACTTTTCCATGTTATTGTATCATTAAGAATTGGTAAATGTTCATATTGGTAATGGAATATTGTTCAGCACTTGCATAAGACAAGTGTATCTTTCAAAGAAGAATAATGTATGAAAGATTTCATTGTGATTACACATGCCATGAAGTAAAGTATAAAAGTTTAAAACCAAGGAATTAGTGTTACCTGTTTTACTTTTAAACAATAAACTAAAAGGTACTTTTACTTTGTAACTTGAGGTCTTAACTCACTGGTATAAGAAGATTTTCTTCAATACAACAAAAATAGCAACGGAACAAAGTATATGAGTGACCATGTAGTACACATAAAATACTAACTGTATTTTCAAACTTTTCTTGCTTTTATTGAAAGTAACTTTACTAGAAGTATTGGAAATGAAGGGACAACACACGCTCTATACTACTAATCCTTATACTGTCAGTTGGCTCACAGAAACCCGTGTATTGTCATGCTCTGTTCCACAAAATGCTTATTCTGAGACCTTACCCATTCTATCATCTTTTTAATGAGTGAGCTAAAGACAGTAACTAGGGTCACAAGTACTGGCTTGTTGCATAGCTGGGATTTGAGTCCAAGGTCTGCTTTGCTTTGTCCCTAATACACTGTTGCCTTCCATGTGTGAGAAACTGATACTAAAGTATATACTCAAGAGAGACTCATGGAAAGACAGTACAGCAGGGTATGTCCAGCTACTTTTTCCTATCCTCCTCTGGCAGTCAGGCCCTTAACGCACACCTTTAAGGAAGCTTAAAGGGCTGGAGAATCTCTGTTCCATGTAACTCAGGTTGATCCAAGTCTCTCCTGGGCAGCTTGTCTGAGAGTGTCTGTTAGCGGTTCTTATGCTTGGGGTGGCCTAGTGAATCTGGTACATTTTAGGAACTTCCTGATACTTTTGAATTGTTTGCTTCCTGAGCTTAATGAGTTTCTTACAAAATGGAATGTTTAACCTCCCCTTCGAAAATCCTGCATTGTTAGGGGGAGTTTCAACGTAGAATGCTTATCTCAGAAGGTTTTATGCAACATTGCCAGACTAACCTACAGCTGACTTCATTAATTCAAGCCAAGGCCATACACTGACACTGCCAAAAATCCTATTGCAGGAATAACACAAATTCTGCTATAGTTTTTCAGTGTTGACAAATGGTGACTTTTCAGCATGATGAGATCATAATCCCTCAGATACTAATGATACCTTGTAAAAAATACAAGTGTGTGATTTTATTTATCATCTTTGAAAAAAATGGACAACTTCTTTTTGGAAGCATCAGCTTGCTGGTATAAAGAGCATTACTACTTGAAAGTCTAAGTCCACAGTTGATAAGCTCATTTTTCCTTTTGCTTTTTCAAGACAGGTTATCTCTGTGTAGCTTTGGTGCCTGTCCTAGAACTAGCTCTACTTGTAGACCAGGCTGGCCTTGACCTCACAGAGATCTGCCTTCCTCTGCCTCCTGAGTGCTGGGATTAAAGGCATGTGCCACCACTGCCCGGCAATAAGCACATTTAATTGGCATCCAAAAGCATTTATGTAAAAACTCATCAAGTTTCCCCCAAGTTTAAAGTTATAAGGAATGTTTTAATTCTTATCCACAAGATAGGTCTATTGTGCAACAGTGCAAGATAAAAGACAGCTACCTTGGAAGTGGTTCATATGTTTATCATGTGGTCAGGAAAATGTGACTGTTAAGGAAGGACGGTGTTTTTTCGATGAGACCTATGAAGACACTTCCACTTCTTTGCCTGACTTTCACAACTAAACCCTCTGTGCTCTTCTCACTATTATTCAGCTTTTCACAATCTCTCACTTTACTAATGCAACAATCTCAGTCACCCTGATTTTTATCTGCTCTCCCCTTTCAAAATCTGAAAACTCCAGATCACAGAGAATCCCTAGGCCACTATCATCTCATCCCCATCCTCACTCATAGCCTCAATAAACAGCATACCTACGTACACCAACTAGTCAGAGCAGGCTATGGTGGGTGGCAAGTAGTGACTACCACTAAGACAACTAATACTATTTTACATTTGTAGATTGGCAATATTTTAGGTGGTTGTCTTTTAAATTCTTTTCAGGAATGAGTTATTTGGGAAATTGGGGTCTTCCTCTAAAGAAAAGTTAAAATAGAAGCGCCCAGTTTCACACAACTGAGTGAACATGCCTTGTTTAGCAGAACACATTAAAAAAATCTCTTTATTAAGTAGCATCCTGTATATGAATATACCTAACTAATAACCAACTCTTAAAAATGTCTTTGTATTTTCTATGTAAAGTAAAAGGTGATATAATGAACTAGAGTGGGTTGTTTCCTAAAATTTTATTGATTGTCCCATGGAATCTCATGTGACATGGCCTCTGCAGTGTAAAATCTACCCTTGCCCAGGTAAACCACAGTGAAGTGTGTTCAGCTTCAGGACAGAGGATGTCTGCACTTCCCAGACCTCTCCAGGGATTTGTCTGAAATAACAGTCTGTCACACAATAGGAAGGTAATCTCCCTTTGTGAGAAGAATTTCAATTTCATTAAAAAAAAAAGCCCTTCCTAAATTTGTGGTCTGAGTTTTTGCCTGTGATACTTGCTGGTCTTAAAAGTGGCTCAGTTTTATTATATATATAAAAAACAATCTTCCAAGGAAAATAATAAATATATTTCTAATTTTGTTCTTGTGGAATCGTACCACTGGAAAAATTATGCAAAACCCAGGGACAGGTATCCAAAAGCAATTGCAAGTTGAGAACACTGGGGATGGCCCTCGGCCTAGATGTTTGTCTGCAGAATCTGAACTGCTTTCATTTATTCCTTCTAGAGGCACCCCTGTTTTTGCCAGCCTCTCTCCTTGGAAAATTCATTTTTAATTTTTTTTTTTGTTCAGGATTGTTTTTGGAGGTCTGTTCCAGAGAATCTGGAGCAATTAATACAGAAAAAAGGTGTTTTTAATCTATTTATCTAGATATTTTTTCAATTCTCTGCCCAGGCTGTTCTTAATCTTTTGAAGCTATAGATTTCCCTGAAAATATGGGAAAAGCTATGATCTATCACTCCAGGACTTTACAAAATTATAAATGTAGGCTATTTGAAGGATGTTGATGACTTTTACTTCTTCCTGGAGTGCAGAGTGGACAGATGGTTTGGTCTCTCTGTCAGCTTTCCTGTCCTTCCTTGTGTATGTTGATAGAGTCAGAGTTTCTTAGCTCAAAATCTATTTCTTTTTTTCTCTTTTTCTTCTTTGATACATATGCTTCACACAATTTTCTTCTCAGGCTTATACTATATTAAGATTTACTGCTGGGGGAGCTGGAGGGGAGCTAGAGGGAGGAGATGGAGGGGTGATGTAGGAGAGTCATCTGTCTATGTGTTACTTTCATTGGTTAATANTCCCGGTAAGCCATGACCCCATGGTGATGCACAGATTACTAGATATGGGTTAATTAAGATGTGAGAGTTAGCCAAGTATTTACACTAGTATATGTTTCTATTTCTTATCTGTTGATTAATGTATGAAAACCTTTAATGATTAATGACACTAACGGCTTTGAATTTTTTCTAACAGAAAATCTAATGTTTAGAATAGTCCTTGATTACTTTTGTTCATTCTATTTTATGGGATTTTTTCCATCCACATATTTTCATTAGGACTATTTTTGTCATTAATAATAAGTATCTTGACCATGAATGATATATTGTTACTCAAGGGTTGTTAAAACAGGGTTGTTGAAATGATAATTCTATTTAGTAAGAGTGTGTACTTAGTTAATTTTTTAACACTTTAGGATCTAACTTTTGTGTTTTTTTAGAATTTATTTACTTTTATTAATTAAGGGATGTAGGAGGGTCTTCTATCTGTTGCTTTCATTGATTAATTAATAAAGAAAACTGCTTGGTCTGATAGGTCAGAACATAGGTAGGTGGGGAAGACAGAACAGAATTGTGGGAGAAAGAAAGCAGAGGCAGGCAGACACCATGATTCTCCTCTTCGAGATTGACGCTGGGTAGAATCTTCCTGGTAAGCCACCACCTCATGGTGCTAAACAGATTATTAGAAATGGGTTAACCAAGATGTGAGAATTAGCCAATAAGAGGCTAGAACTAATGGGCCAGGCA
>LOEQ01003475.1:241353-252319 GCA_001685075.1 Bramus lutescens
CAGGCAGAGGGAATGAATAGAAGGAGAAAAAGAAAGAAGAGAGAGAGGACACCAGGGGCCAGCCATCCAGCTACATAGCAAGTCATGGAATAAGAAGTAAAGAAAGAATATAGATTAGAGAAAGATAAAAGCCCAGAGGTAAAAGGTAGACAGGATAATTTAATTTAAGAAAAGCTGACTAGAAACAAGCCAAGCTAAAGTCAAATATTTATAAGTAAGAAAGTATTTATTTGGGAACTGGGTGGCAGCCCCCCCCCCCAAAGAGCAAAGGGTAAAAAGACACAACTATACTTCAATAGCTGTTCAGTTCTTGAAGTTGGATATCTCAGCTGAGTCTAGAGTCCTACTGGATTCTTGGAGAGCTGGGATCTCCATTTTGTGCTGGAATCCCGAGCAAGTTATTTCTAATGTAGTTAAAGGAAATTTAGCATCAGGATAGATGAACTTGGCCTGTGAACATCATCACAAACAACAGAAAACTAAAGCTTCCTTTTATGTGGTCTGTTTCTAGAAGGTGTAGCCTACATTTACGGTGAATCTTCCTAATTCAAACAATCCAATTAAGAAAATCCCTCATGGGTAGGCCCAGCAGCTTGAGCATTAGTTGATTCCAGTTGTAGACATGTGACAATCAAGAATAGTCATCACACACCCTAACATTTATTTAGGAAATCTCATGGGGTTCCCATTCTCATCAAAAAACTACAGGCATAAGGAATAATGAGAATGGGAGAAATAGTTTTCCCCACAAATGATAAACCACAAATGGTTATTCAACACTAAGTAGTTAGTCAGTTTTCTTTAATTTTTTTCATACAACACATTTTATTCATAGTCTTTCCTTCCCCCAACTCCTCCTCTATAACCTTCTCCATCTTTTTATATATCCAAGTTCACATCTCCACTTCTCTCTCAAAAAGAAAATTACAAAAATCAAAAATCAAAACCGACCACACTCATCTCTAACTTTTGTGTCACACTTATTTTTCATTATTTTAAGGTATAATTACTCATCTGTTTTTACTGTATATTTTATTTTCACATTTATCCACTTAATCACCCACTTATTTTATGTGCCATGTATTAATCCATCCATATACTTTGATGAATTATGTCTCTTCCTTGTAGTCAAGTAAATTATAACATATTAAAGAATAATATTAAGTTCTGACCTACATGGATTTTTAAAAATATATTTTAGTATGAAGTAAATAAAAACCAGATGAATGTGGTGAACATATAACTTCAGGTAATGAAAAGTACCTTGAAAGACCAGTCTGCAAGGCTAGAAGGTGTCAGAATTGAAAATTTCCTCGTACAATGGCTACTATAACAAAACAACACAGACTTTGTATGGAAAAGAAGATTATTTCTGACTGTTCTGGAGGCAGAAAAGTTAGAGCTCAAGATTTGGATAGGTGTCAGTGTCTGGGGAAGGCTGCTCTTTGTTTTCCAGATACCACATTAAGATGTACTTTGAGAGGAGATGATCATAATGGCAACTTTGCCAGCTAGCCTAATACTAGGTGAAGCCCCTTTTATAAGAGCCTTCATTGTACTCACAGAGGAATTGCACTCCGTGTTAGATCAACTATTTAAACCTGACATCTCTCCATCCTATCTTACTGGCAACCGAATGTTGGAGAGGACACACAGAAACCATGTCAGGGAGACCTAAATTAACTTTAGTAGCCTTGCTAGCATGCTTTAAATAGATTTTATATAGGTTATGTGAGAAAAAGGAGGCAAGAATAAAATATGAATATGAACGAAACTTGATACCATTTTCTGGGATGAAGCAGATTAAAAAGGCTAAATTAAAGAGAGGCCACATTGTTTATTTACAGATTAATGTCTCTCATTAGAGAGGAGCATGGTGGAACAGAGCTCATTAACGGATCCTTTAGGGAGGCATAACTATGAGAGTCCATGCTTTGGAATCATTTGTAGCTCTACTACACTACATCTTTAAGCCCTAATTCTAAATGACATATTCTATAAACTTATGGAATACAGTGTGATGATTTGATAGGTACATACACTGTGCAATGATCCAATCATAGCAAAGCAGCATGCCCATATCTTGGAATGTGCATATTTCTTTGGGTTTCCTCTAAAGTACTTTGCTAAAGTTCCTTATAGTATATATAATAAAGTGCTTTATTCTCCATATTACTGAGTAATGGAGTACTATAATTCTTCCTTTTATCTAATCTATTATTTTTCCATTTCTTTCTGTCTTCTACCTCCACTTTAATTCATCCTTCTGAGTACTGGTGACCATTATTCCACACTCATCCTATGAAATAAACTTTTTAAGCTTTCTGTGATTGGAATATATGCTATTTGTCTTTCTATTTTTGGCTTATTTCACTTAGCAAAATGTTGAGTCTTAAAACTTTAAGATGGGAAATTTTCCAGTAGCATAAAATCAGATGCTATTGCCCAAAGACATTCAGAGTAACAATCCCCATGTGCAGTGCATAATACCAAGCTCTTTGGAAGTTTTCAACTTAAAACACTGCCTTCAGTATGAATCACATTGATAATCTAAGACAAAAACATGACAAAACAGTAAGTTTAAAAAAAACCAAAACCAAAAGCAAATAAAATAACAAGCAAACAACCGGAAATAAAATTCAAAAAAAAAAAAACCAAAAACCAAAATCCCAAATAAAACCTTACCAAAGATACAGAGAAATCTTGAATTAAACTTGCTCATTTGTATTCTTCTAATGAGACATTCACATAACTGTCTCAGTACTGAACACATGTATATATCCTTACTATCCATAAGGAAGGAAGCAGCCCATGGTCATAGGAAGAACAGTAAGCATCAGGAAGCCAGACCCAACTGTCTTTTATGTATAGCAGTAAATGAAAGTTTTTCAAAGCTTACTTCCACTAACTGTGAAATGCAAAATTACATAGAGCCTGTCTGTAGTGTTTTGGTCCCCTTTTGCCAAATAGCTTCATAAACTTAATCCCCACCCCATCACCTGATGTGGAAAGTCCTTCTGTATATGTGTTGCTTTTGTTTGTTGATGAATAAAGAAGCTGCTTTGGCCTGTGACAGGGCAGAGTAGAGAGCTAGGTGGAAACACTAAGCTGAACGCTGGGAGAAAGAAGGTGGAGTTAGTGGGAAGCCATATAGGCACTGCAGGAGACAGACACACTGTAACCTTACCAGTAAACCATGAGCCTCATGGTAAAATATAAAATAATGGAAATGGGTTAATTTAAGATATAAGAGCTAGCTAGCAATATGCCTAAGCTATTGACCAAGCAGTGTTTTAAATAATATATTTCTGTGCAATTAGTTTGGGTATGTGAAGTCAGGAACAAATGAGCAGCCTCTGCCTACAATCACCCACAAATCTTAAAGCTTTGTACATTGACAAGACAATCCTCATTATTACAAACTTCTTCTTTATCAGGACTATTACAAATGTTTCAAAGATCATCAATTACTTTGAGAATGTTCCTTTACCAGGAGGGACAGTATCATACCTAAGCAACTCTGAATCAAGGCCTAAGTGAGATGTAGGTTAAGTAGAAAGAAGTGCTATAAATGTCATTTCCATAGTAGTGACTGGTGTACTCATTTATTTCCCAAAGAGACGATAAATTCCTAAATGTTAGAAACCATATCTTATATAATATTCTCATATTCCCACTATTGGCAGCAGTTATGAGCTCAATAAAGATTAGTTATATGAATTAGTGCAAGCAGGGAAGAGGGCTGAAGAGCTATATCACTACATATATAAACACTCCATAAATCATCCAGTCCATACATACAGTTCCCTTGCTTCTCCATGCCTCTGCTTTTGGAATGTCCATATTATGAAACTAGATTGGTTTTCTTGGGCCATGCTCTGTACTCCCCGGTGTCATGCTTACCCTCCCATAAATATTTTCAAAGACATTCCAGAAAGACATGCACACCTCAATTTTCCTAAGAAAAGTATACTTTCTGTAAATGTTTTGGCAAAGTTAGTTCCATTTCTTGAAGTCTGTGGAAGACATGATTTAACAATTTAGTTCCCCTTATTCCTTTATCTTAGGCATTCTGCAATGACTTGTTCTCATTATTGTAGTAAAGGTGTACAGTAAAATTGCCCAGAACACTAGGAAACTCATCACAGAGGCAGACTCCCAGGTTATTTCCTGACCTCATTCCCAGAGTGAGTAAACTGTGAGGAGATTGTTACAGATGCAGGAAACAGCTGCAAAAATAGCACAGTGCTCGGATCTGGGTTCTGTGGCATTAAGCCAAGCTTGCCATCTCTTTTGAATGTACACCATTTGATCAGTGTCATTGTCAAGTACACTCCAAACACATTGTGTTAATTTCAAAATAAGATGAAGCACAAATGCGGAGCTTGGCCAGTTGTGCGCAACACCTGGCTCTCTCCTAGGACTGGGTATAAAATACAAATGGGGCTATTTGATTTTAGCCTAATCTAATCCCATCCCTTTAATTGTGAGGTACCCAGTAAATAGAACATCAAATAAGCTTAAGTAGCTAGATTTTTTCCAATTCATGTGTGAGTTTTTGCTTTAAGGTTGTGTTGATTTGTTCTTGAATGTTGGCTATTGTTTTGGTCAGAAATGAACTCTAATACATTGGACAAACCATGCCACCCTTTAAGATTCATATTCTTCCAGTTAGTGAAGATAGTTGTACTAAATTTGGTATATTTTTCCAGCTACCACAATCTTTAGAGCAAATCACTTATGGCACTAAATAACATAAATGTAAATTAAGTCCACAGTCTAGAAAGGAAAAGATATTCCACAAAGTTTTGAATTGCAGAAACAGATTACTTGATTCCTTATATAAAAAGAGAGCATTTTAAAAAAAATGAATTAGAGCAAAGCACCAAGCTAAAAACTCCAAGGGAAAGAACAATTCTGTTTAGATATTATTTGAGAACTTTCTATTGTTTCAGAACTGGACACAAAGTTCCAGAGTTGTAATTAATGAGCACAGAATCCTCATATCAGAAGACTGGTTAACAAATGCTATTGTAGCCAAACTACTTCAAATAATTTTATTTACTTATCAGTTTAAAAAATTATTTGCATTTGTGTGCTTGTGCATACTTGTCTGCCTGCACACCACTTGTTTGCAGCTTGGTCCCTATCCTGTCTGTTCTCTGTTTCCTGTCTTCTACTGAGTGAGTATTCTCTGCCTTATACTCCTACCATCAGGACTGAAATCCTCCTTAGATAGGAGCTAAAGTAAATCTTATTTCTGTCAGGTACTCAGGTAATTGTACTAACAAAGTCCAGGACCTTGTTTAGGAAAAGCCCAGACCATGAGAGATGGTGTTGCTCCTGTCACTATTGTGTAGTTCAGCCACTATGTCTGATGTTACTTTGAGAGTTTGCAGAAAAGCATGAGATACTAGCTTCTATAGAAAAGATGGATGAGAATCTCCTGCTCCAAATTATCCAAAGAAAATGTTTCTACATTTTTTCATGGGGAGGTAACTCCACATGAATGTTTTCATATTATTGCATCATTCAGAATGTAAAATTGAATAGCAAACTTGCCTTGGAAGGTAGATGTTGTGCAAGGTTCTAGAGACTTATCTCTACGGGCCCTTGCTTGAATTCCAGAAAATACTTTTCCCTTCATTGCTTAAAAACCATGTTGTTTACATTTACAATGAAAGCTTCCCCATTTTTTGTGTCCCTGAAAAGGAGGGACATGGGTATCAGCTGTCATATATATGCTTGAGTAATGCCTTCAGTATTGTCTTATGATGTGAATCCCATGGGTATCAGCTGTCATATATATGTTTGAGTAATGCCTTCAATATGATCTTGTGGTGTGAATCCTTCTGCAAGCCAAGGCAAACAACTGTCCCACATTTTGATGACTGAGGTAACTGGCACTAACATGCAGTACAGCAACAATCTGTCTAGAGTTCATGTTTCTGTAAATATATGAGACATATATAATAGACACACACACACACATATATATATTTATGGCCATTTACTACATATTATGTACAAAATTTATATATACATTCAACAGGAAAAATTCAGTATTTTGATGATTAGCAATTTTATCCTTCTATTAAGAAAATGACATCCAGTTTTAATATAGCATAAAGCATTTTATACTTTATTTCTATATGCTATTATTTTAGAAGATATTTTATAGGCAATGATACTTTACCTACAAAACATAAGTACTTAATTTTATATTTCTTAGATAATTTGGGCATACTTGAAAATTAATACATTAGAAAAACATTATAATGACCTAGTCCTAAGAAATAAATGTTCTAAATATTCAAAAGAATTTATATATTTCACAGTTAAACCCTAAGGTGGTATACATTTTGATTTGAGAATCCTTATGTATCTTTAAAGAATCTTTATGTATCTTTACAATGCAGAGGAAAAGCCACATTATTAGTGAAAATTCGCATAATAAACAAGCATGTTTTGTGATCATGTTGAAGTTCATTTAACAAATTTTGAGCTCTCATTGCGAATAAGGCATTCCAATACAAAAGTGATGAATTTCACAACTTTGAGGGAGAATAGTGAAAATCAGAAAATAGTATCTCAGCAAGACACAAAGAGTACAGGGATAAAGGAGCAAAAATTTAAAAGACAGCAGGGTGCGAGGAGAACAGCAAATCAGTGATGCTTGGGAAATATTTCTCATCCTCGATTGCACAGTCTCCCTGTGAATTTTAAAAAATGCCTACTCATCGCCCTAAACAAGATTAAGCCTGTGATTTCCTAGTGGTTCTCATTGCATTCCAATTGATACACGCTTTAAGGGACATGGAGCCAAGTGGGACTTGATGAAGGATAAATAAGTTCGTCCATCTCCAAGTCATCTTGACTGACTCACCAGGTGAGATAATTGGACGGTGGGCATATTCCTGAATAAAGGGCAGACCATTTCCACCTCCTAGCAAACAGTATCCCATTGGGAGGATGTATTAGTTACAAAGCCCTCTATAATGTGGAGTGATACTCACTGCACCATAGGCAAAGAACTTTTGGAACATAAAGATCATGTCTTATTTATCTTTGTATTTCTACACATTCTAGCATAAGGTTTGTCATCTAGCAGACATCCAATAAACTTTTGCCAAAAGAGTAAATGAATGAATAAAAGAGCAGTGCAAATAAACACACACTGAGCTCTAGAAATGGTGCACACACACACACACACAAAGATGAAACGGAAATAGTATCCTTATGGTTTACATTCAAGAGAAGGGTTATAGGGACATGGGAGCTTATGGAATGATTCAAATTAAGTTGATTTATTGCAACTTTCAAACAAAATTTGAAGAAACTTAAAAAATATGCATAGAAACATGTCCCTCATGCTGAATGTTTAAGCTGAGAACACAGCTTGGTGCACAGACAATTTAAACAACAGGAGATTTCCAGAAAAAAAGGTCAATATTTAAATTCACAATGGAATTCTTGGAAAGCAACAACCTTTTTTATTGGAGTTTTCATTATTTTATATTTTAGATAGTCTGACTTTGAATATGAATATGAAACTCTCTGTGTTTGCCTCTATTTGTGTGTGTGTGTGTGTGTGTGATATGTTTGGATTTAGATGTTATGGAGATATTCAGGAACAATAAATCTATAATCTGAAAGTGGTAAATACATTTAAGAAAACATGAGAAAGTGAAGATTTGTGTTTTCAGTTCCCTCTCCACTCTTTGTAACTTTAAGGAACCATGCTGAGAAAATATCTTACACAGCTGGTGTCAAAGGAGAGCAAACCTTTGGGAGGTTTACTGCAATATGACTTGCCACTAACTGTCACCATCTCATCATCACTCTGTCTCTTCACCATATGCCAGATTCACTATCATAAAAACAAGAAATAAATTGATATAATTAGGTACTTGGGCTCTGGAATGTTAAAATTCAGGCTCATAGTCTTGCTAGATCTGAAATGTGGCAAAAATTCCTCAAACTGTGCATCTTAATAACTCTTTTTACTGCAAAATGAGAGTTTGATAGTACATTCTATTTTTTTGAGTGAATATTAAATAAGAGGTATTGCTCTGGGGCTCTCCAAGGCATTCTCCTACCTAGTTTCCAAAATTAATTAAAGCCAAGCACACAACCATCTGCTATTTAGAATGATAAATTCTAACCTTATTTATAATAAACATAATAGTGAATATTAATTATATTATTATCAGTACATTATTTGATAAGGTTTTTTAATACTTACTGTGATGTATTCATGTCTTTCACAAGCAATAGAAATTTATATTTCCAATGCAATTTCATACAAGAGCTAATAAACAATTCTGATGAAGGCAGAAGTTTAATTAAGATACTTCTTGTGCTTTTCTATCTGTCTAGGGATGGCATGCTATTTTCTGGGCCATGAATGAGTGGGAAATGTAGAATGGGGACCGAGGAAAGTGAGACAAACCTCAAAGTATCGGGCTTGAAGTAAGTAGAGGACATTATACAGAGAGTTAGCAGTTAGGCATAGCAGATAACATGAATTTAGGGCAGATTGCAGAACCAAAGATAGGATGTAGGAACCATCACTTATGAGTGACTGGGAAAGTCAGGTTTTGGGAGTGCGTAGGGTAGATAAAGGACCAGAGACAGAATGTTAATGGAACCACCTTTATTAAAGATTGACAAGAAGAAGTTAGCGCTATGGAAGAATCCAAGAAGGAAGGATGTGAACAGAGAACAGTGACAGGGAGAAGAGCCATAGAAGCTGTCCAGGAACTGCAAACCACCAGCTACCATGTTCAGAAACATGCACCCAAGCCTAAGCCTGCTGCTTCAAAAGACTTCTGAACCAAGGATCAAAGCTGCCTGGTGACCAGGACATGACACAGGATAAAAGCTGGGTCAAACAAATTCCTTCTCTTTGATGAGCACACCACAATGTGCAATTCTCGCTCTTTTATTGCCCTTTTAAACTGGACATTATATAAGTCCTCAGTCAAAATAGCCAGTGCAACAGTAGAGAGGTTAGTCTCTAGACAGACAGTATAGCAGATGTGAGGAATGATGACAATTATGGTGGGCTTAAGCTACTTGATAGAGGGGGTGGTTTGAAGGAGGGTAGCCCGCACAGGCTCATGTTTTTTAATGCTCAGTCTTCAATTAGAGGGACTGTATGGAGGGATTAAATGTGACCTCCTTGGAGTAGGTGTGACACTGGGGTGGGATTTCAGGTTTCAAAAACCCACACTATTATATCTCTCTCTTTCTCTCTGCTTGTTATTTGTGGATCAGATGTGAGCTCTCAGTACTGCTCCAGCATCATGTCTGCCTGCCTACCACAAAGATCATGAATTAAACCTCTGAAACTTCAAGCAAACCACCAGCTAAACTTAGTTAAACAACTAAGACAATAGAGAAACTTAGGATGCAGTTTTCCCTTTAACCTTCAGTTCCTCAGAGGTGTAGAAAAACCCTACTTCTGGATTCTTGCATTAAGCTGCCTTGAGAGGTATACACTCTTAGTAACTAGAAATTCCCTACTGAAGCTGAAATCAAGGGAAAAAAGCATTTCAAAAATATTATAGCTGCTATTTATGGAATTAAGTGTGGAAGCAGGAGGATATACACTGGAACATATCCATTCAAATTGGTGCAGCATTTAAGTAGGGTATATTTATTTATTTATTTTTGTTATATATATATATAAATCTTATTTTTTTTGTTATATATATATTAAATCTTATTTTTTTGTGCTTTCTTGAAACCTCTACTTATATCTTAATGTGGTGAACTTTATGAAGCTGGGAACTGAGTAGACCTCAATATTTTTATTTTATTACTTTTCCAAAACAAAGGTTTTTGATCATCAATGACCGATCCCGGCATACCAAAAGATTCAGGTATGAAATTAAATATTTCTGAAAAGAAAGTGCTTGGAGAATCTACTTTGTTTCTTTTCTTAACTTAGTGATCATTGGATGTTCTAATGTCTCACTTCTAATCAGGCAGAAAGAAAGAAAAAATAGGTTTTCTTATTGCCAAAACTGAGGCAATCACACCTCCTCACATAACTGAGATAGTAAAACAAAGTCAAAGACAGAAAATACCCTGTTTCAAACACTGATTCTTGCTGTCAATATAGCTAGATTATAATAATGATGACATTAACAATCAACTGAATAAGCAAAAGATTCATCTTCATATACTGTCCATATTTAGGATCCTCAGATGACAGAATTTATAGGTCACATGAAAGTTAAAAATTTCTCTTTCATTCTTCAGTTGAGATGAAACTGTGATTAGTCAATAAATTTAAGAGTTTTATAATGATTGTGTGTGTGATAAGCAGAACTTAAAAGTGGGAAAAAAACCCACCTTATCCATGGTCCTACAAGAAGGACAAGCCAGGCCCTGGGGGAGGGGGAAGATGAGCAGAAATAAGAAGAGACCCGGGAAGAGAGTGGAAAGCTTGCATTCATTCCATCTTTTAGAATCTACTTGTGTGAAAAACTGCATGCCACAGATTTCCTCCTGGTCAGAAATGTTCTAGATGTTCTTTTGTAACTAAAAGCTAATGTAAAAATGCAAATTACTATCACCTTGCAATATTTTTTTCATCATTAATGTTCAGAATTGAGTTGGCAGAGATGTTACGTTTTACCTCAGAAATATTTCTATATCCAAACATTTCTCATTAGCCAAAGGCCAGTATTCTCAGAGGAGTTAAGTCTAACTTGAAAATTTATCGTGGAATTTGTACTTTCAATCTATCTTTCACACATTTTCTTTTTTATTTCTATCAGTTTTTTTGTTTTTGTTAGTAAAGCATTTCAGCAATTTTATTTCCAAAGGAATAGCAAACACAAAACAAGTATTCCTTAAAATCCTCAAGGACAAGGAATTGTGGAGTGTGCCCATGAGCAGTTGAGGAGAGGGTGCCTCAACTGGCCCCATCCTATAGCCAAACTGATGAATATCT
>LOEQ01003475.1:258716-286511 GCA_001685075.1 Bramus lutescens
TTAACCAATGAAAGTAACACATAGACAGATGACCCTCCTACATCAGTTGTTTTGTAGAAGAGCTTTAAAAAATCACTCTCCTGAGCTTAGAATTTACTTTTATCTTATTTTTAGAATTTATTTTGTATCTTCTTTTTAAGAATTTATTTTTATTTTAGGCAATGCAGGAATAACCTGGAAACTAAGGGGGAAAATCATAAAATGTATAGGCATTTCTTCCTCTTTTATTCCCTTTAAACACGGTTGACTCTTGTTGTTCAGGGACCATGGTGAAACAGCCAGGGTTGAAGGATATTCAAGGACGGTAGAACAGACACATCTTTTGCACGTCATGCCTCAGACAGTGCATATTGAATGAATTGCTTCCTCCTTCCAAGGTACAACCTTTCTACCAAGTTCAGATCTGCTAGAGTAATAAAAATATTTTTCATCTTCATATCAAAAAATGGAGTTTTGCTTTCTTCAGGACCAAGAAATAGAAATAGCCTATACTTCATTTTGTCAAGATTAAAGCTAACCCAACAAGCCTGGGAGGGTGAGTTTAAATGGTTCAAAGAAAGAGACCAAGATTTAAAAAAAAATAGCTCAGACTAAACATTTACACACTGTCTATCTGGACCTAACTTTGACCAGGCTGTAAAACCTGGCAGTGCATGTTAGTTGCAGTGGTCCCGAGGATTGCCAGCTCCTCATCCAGAGGAGGTGGCCACAGGCATCTAACTATTATTGTCAGGATTCAGAGAGTCTGAATAAACATCAGCACTTTCATAAGGAAGTGGAGGAATTCCAGATGCCAACCAGGAGAAAGAAAGGCTCTAGAAAGGAAACAGAGGCAGACACTCCCACGCCTCTTGGACAGACATTCTTATTTCCGACTCTGGGCATCCATTTGCCCCCAAATATGAGAACTGAACAAACATCACTTTCACAGCCCAGCACAGCACAGCAAAAGCACACTTTGATTCCAGAAATTCTGCAAGTTGACTAAAGGAGCCTACCTATGAACATTCCTGTCTGCTTTGCCCCGTTCTGAGACAAAAATGTCAAGTCATTTTCCCCATCTCCACTCAGGGGAGAGAACACCCCTGAGATGGAAACTCTCCATTCTAGACAGGTCTGGCTTCTAGAGGTCACAGTATCTAAAAAAACATTGTAAGTAGTAAGGTCAAGCACAGAGTAATGCTGTGGGCGCAAATAGCATTGTTCTACGATGCTTGGGAGAGAAAGGACCATGTTTTGCCTTTAGCAAGAAATAAAAGTTAAAATGGTTTTCAAACCATGCTTTCTTCTAGGCTGAGCTTTACTCCTATAGCAATTCAGCGCAGCAAAACATTTGCCTAATTATTATAGGAGAGAATTTGGTCCAGAATTAGGAATACTGGAAATGAAAGTCATTCTTTTTGAAGTGATGACTTTTTTTTTCTTCTCTTGGTTCTCAGGTGGACATTGGAACTAGATTTCCATAGGTTCTCCTGCTACAGCAGGGTGCTTCTCTGGACAGAGGAAGGGGTCCTCATGCTTGTCTTCTCACTCAACACTTGGGAGGGTTCAATGATTGGTCCTAAGAAGTCAACTAAAGATAGGGAGAATTTCTGCTTTTATTTTAATATTTGTTTATTTTTGAGATTATAATGTGACATCATTTCCTTTCTCCCTTTCCTCCCTCTAAACTTTCCCATATAACCCGCACTTTGCTCTTTTTCAATTTCATGGCTTCTTGTTCTTTAATTGTTGTTATATATATCTTTATATGAGTGTATGCACACACATATACATTCCATACAATATACATGGAACATATGTATATACATATACACATGTATATATATACATATGTACACACATCATATAGATGCACAGTTCTATATATAAATACAACGTACTCACTTTGTATTATTTGACTTTTATGTATATGTTTTTAGGGCTAACCATTTGGTATTGTACATCCAAAGGGCGTGCTCTTCCTTGGGGAAGATTGCTATCTCATTCTCAGAATTTCTTAGTTGTCTCTAGTATTTGTCACAGGTTGACGCCTCCTGACCTTTTCCCCTTCCATGTTTGCATGAGTATTGATGCCGTCTATGTTCAGGTCATGTTTAGGCAGCCATGTTGGTGAACTTCATGGGTGTAGTAACTTCTCTGACTTTTCTATGAGAAACATTCTCATAGCAGACTTCCTGGTCAAATTCAGGTGGCTATATTTGAATTAAAATTCAGTAAAATGGTTTTAGCAAATAGGTTGCAAGTCATTTGTGTGAAAACTATTTCCCTTAGAGATGTCATTTGTTTAGCGTATACTAAATTGCCCAGTGTGTTCAGATGTACTTTATATCTTTAGTGCCATTTTAGGCAAATGGCAGTTTTATTTCCTCAAGAACTGTCAGGCATTCAAAAACAGATGGAAAAACACAAAAATGAAGACTCAGAAAGGGGACAGAACCAACTGACATTAATTGTTTCCTTGCCAGGCTTGTGGGAGAAAAAAAAGATGCTGATAATGGAGTTTTATTTTATTATAATACTCAAAATGTGTCTTTATTTTAAAGTAGGATCCCATTGTATAAATGATAGAAATGCTGATTTGATTATGGTCTAGCCTAAACAACCATGCAGGATTTGATTTTCCTCTTTCCTTTGAATGTTTGCATTTTGCAAGGCTATCAATAAATTCCTTACAACTTAACTGAAGCTGACTTGTGGTTGAAGAAAAATTAGAATAAAAGAGGTTTACAATGCTCCAGGAAGGCTGCTTCAGACACAAAATTTATGACCTAATTTTGAGTAATTTAAACTCAAGCAATTGAAGAGACATAGTGGTTTATGAGTCCAGTAGACGTTGAGTGTTGGTTTCCTTGTTCCTCTCTGCACTGAGAAGGGTATGTCAGGGCAAAGCGTCACAGCACTGTTCTGTAGGACTGAGCCAGCCTGTATACTGAGAGTGGGGCTCACATACATCTGAGCAGAATCAATACTGCCAACCATTGTCAGTTAGTAGCTAAGTTAGAGAGACCTTAGCACTCAGAGATTAATACATATTTCAGCCAGTTCCAAAAGCATTATTTTACTTGCAATATACTTTAAAACACACCGAGTCATAGAAGTCTGAGCATTTGTTTAACACATGCTATATTAATTTCTATATTTTAATGGAATCTATCAGTATACTTAAGCTTTTCTACAGAAATACAATATCCCTGGATAGAAGTAAATCAAGTAAGATCAATTTCCTCTGTACATTAGGATTATGATACTGAAATGCACAAAGGGTGAAAAGTTGGCCAAAACTGTAGAATTATGCTATGATATGTATATCATTTATCTCCCATATAAGTTATTCATTACTAAGCCCATCAGTAGCAAGGAAAACTCATGCTGAAATAATATAATAGAGTCTTTTTCATAATAACAGTCTAGTGTTCTCTAATAAAAGCAGAATTAGAAATCGGAAAAACTTGCCCTTGTCTTCAGTTCTACAAGCTGACTATGAGGTCATGAGAAAGGCATAAACGAGCTAGGCCTTGGTCTCCTGTTTTAATAATTAAAGACATTTGACTCTCCATAAGATATATCCTAAATTATAATTCTTAATTCACAGAGTTGATAAGTGGAAAATGGAAAGAGAGAAGTGCAATTACTAATGAGTTTACCCTTCAGATCCTGACACCAGAAGCTCTCTCTTGTTCATGCTGTAGTAAGTACAGGAACCACGAGAAAAAATACACACTAGACTCAAGAATTCCAAATAAGCAAACTTTTGATACCAAGGAAGGTCTAGGGACAAACTTGAATTCAAGCCAAGGACTTGAATATCTACTTGGTGTTTGAAGAGTCAGAGGACCAACTTTGTAACTTCAGGGGTCTTTAACACTTGCTCTTAGCCTCCTCAGTTCCCACTTATAAAGGAGGTGCTGTTTAAAGTAATTTACTAATCTGATATTCATCCATTCTAATAGTCATCAGAAGAGAGTGTATTTGGGACCCAAGATGGAATGAAATAATCAATTTCTCTTTAAATGTATTCTCTCTAAAGTATATCAATCTCATGCTTTGACTTTCATTATGATACACAAAAAGGTGATCCCTATTTTTACTATTATTTTATCATATAATATATTTGGATACCTACCGTTCTGTGAGCAGTTTGCTTGATTTAGTCAATTCCTTGAGCATAATTGTCTTTGCCAGATTTATAAGAATTACCTTTCTTCTACAAGAAATATCTATCTTTAAATACTCTTTGAGTTCTTCCAGTGATATCAAAACATACCCTCTCCCAGAACAAAAATTCTCTGTAGCAAGTAGCAATGCTAATTAGAGACAGGATATTGCTAAATAAAGTTTATTTATATTCACTCGCTACAGCCACAATAACCAAGTATTATTAAATGTGATTTTTTTAGGTAAGAAAAAATTATTTATTGTCATAATTTTGGGTGGCAAGAAGTCTCCAATCAAGGTAACACCTATGATACCTCATTCTCTCATTTGCTAATTGAAAAGTTTCATTTTAAAATGGCTTTTTTTTTTATCAAAGAACTCTGTCTTTAATGAGGTCAGAAAGCAAGCTCACTGTCAAGACTGGAAAGCAGGTTCCCCAGAACCTGTATACCTAAGCACCCGAAATCCGCAAACAGAGGCATTCTAAACAGCATGTGAACCTTATGAAAAATTCTCCAAAGACAGTTAGATACAAAAGCGCAGATGTACACAATCCCAGACTTTACACTTCTGTCAACAGAACGCTATGAAATGGGCGTTATCATCACATAATAGGAAAGAGCATGCATGCAGCTCAGAGTGGGAGTAACTGTCCAAAGTCACAATGTAAAGAAGAGCTGCCATGAAAATCCTCCACTTTTAAATTCCTAACATCTCCCCAAGACAAGGACAACCATACTTTAACTGATATCAAAGTGAACAAAGGAAAGAATATTTATAAATATTCTACAGAAAATCTCCCTCCCCATGTAATAATGTTACATTCCAGGATCTAATGTCCATGAGTAGTATCTTTATGAATGGGATCTGTGCCCTTTTCAACAAGCTTTCTCTTGTTGAGATAGAATTCCTTCCACAGCTCACACTGCTTTGGAATTCATGATCTTCCTGACTCAGCCTTACAAATAAAAAGATGACAACCATGTGTCACCACCATACTCACAAGAGGATGGTATGCCATGTTTCGCCATGTAGGTTTTTTTTTTTTTTTGCAAGGCTGTCCTGTTTATTTCCTTTTTTAAAACTTTCCTTTCTGTTGATTTTGGCTTGAAAATATTTTTAAAGTGTTTATCCCACATTTTGTAGTTCATTCGTGTTTTCATTATGTTGGAATATATTTTTACTTCTAGTTACCAACAAAGAGTACATACTACAGCAATTACAGAAAATCCCATTAATTCCATGGCATTTAGGAATGCAAATACATGCTCTTGACTGACTTACATACTTTAGAAGTGTGTGTGTGTATGTGTGTGTGTGTGTGTGTGTGTGTTTAATATTCATGGTCAGATCTGTTCTAATTTGTATACTCTGGCTCTCTTATTTTTAAGATTGAATTTTAATTACTACTTTTCAGTCTTCTCTTTCTTCCATTCAAAGCCTCCCATATACCGCCCGCAGCTTTACTCAGCTCCCTATAGTTCTTTGTTGAAGGTTTTCCCCATGCATTTCATCCTGTTCATTGATGTTCTTCCTTCTTGTTCAGCTCATGCTTGGGTGGTCATGTTGATGAAACTTTATGGGTATAGCTTCTGATGTTATTAGAAGACAGAATCTCAAAGCTATGGTCCTCTAGCCTTTACCTTCTTTCTGCCCCTTTCCCACAATGTTCCCTGAGCCTTAGGTGTGGGAGTGTTTTGTAGATGTGTCCATTGGGACCAAATGCCACAATTCTTCATTTTGATTGGTTGTCACTTTCTGTAGTGGTCTCTGTCTATTGCAAGGAATTTTCTCCATGAGAAGTTAAGGCTACATTCATCTTTGGATATAATAAAAATGTTTATAGATTGTTGTTAGGAATTATGCTGCTCTAGTGAATTAGTTGTTATAGATTTTCCTCCAATAACCATGACTTCACTAGCACTGATTAGTTAGCTAGGTTTCCAGTGCTAAGCATGGCTTCCCACTTGTTGAGTGAGTCTTAAGGTCAACTAGAGAGCCATAGGATACTGCCAAGGCATATGTGCCACTACTGCACCTGTAGGGTTCCTGTGCCATGATGGTTGTTGATGAAGTTCAGAGGCAGCCTAGCTGGGTGAGACTATTAGTTGAATTTCCCCTTTGGAAGCCTGCACGCCACCTCTGGTACCACAAAAGCCAGTCCTTAAGGACAGGGTACTCAGGTCTACTCCAGCTCAGTGGCCTCTGGGCCCTGTTTCTGAAGTCCATGGTGTCTTCAACAATAGGAACTTGTCTTTCACTTCCAAGGGACAACCAAGGGTAATAGTAATGGGCTGCATGTTTTGGGGAGTCTCCTAGACAGCCCAGGCCAATAATTCAAAAGAGGACTTCTCATTCTGGTATTGGGGTTTTTGTGAGGTGGCCTTTGGATCTTGGGGGAAATACTGCCGGTCCACCTTATCATTCTCTTACCAATGTCTAGAACTACAAATAACAGCTGCTGAGCTATGGTGTACTGTGTATTGGAGACCCAGACGAGTGCTTGTTTAGATCTAACCATGGTTAAATTTTGTTCAGGGGTCAGCATCTTTTCAGAGTGTGTAAGGAAGTTCTTGCACATGACCCTCTGGAGTGATTATAAGAATTAAAGGAGAATGTATAATTGCTTCATGTTAGAGATAAGGAAACAGAATATGGCCTGGTAATGTGTGCAAAGCAAACACAACATTTGAGTCTGTGCTTCAAATCAGAGAATCTTACTCCAGAGCCAACATGTTCTTTGTCTGAAAGAGAAATCTAAATAACTTCCCACTGTACTTTTTAAATCAGGAAATCCATTTTTTGTTGAAATTACCTTATAAGTATGGAGTGAATTCTGAGAGCTGATTGTCACAGTTTTAATCTAACCTTGGCTTGTACCACACCAGCTTCCAGTGACTTCTCAGGTGTGATCTTGGCCTCTGTAGAACATTTCCTGTGGAGGAAACCTGATCTCATTTAGAATGTTCTAAGTCCAGTACTTTCATCAGCATCTTCATCTAGAAAGATTCTTAAACATTTTCTATACCTGAAGCTTTAAAGCTTGAATTTTAAGACTTGAAGGGATGATTTAACCAATATTTATAATTCTCCAACCATTCGCTGTCAATGTGAAACTTGAGTTAAGAACCATTCTCATTTAAATGAGTTCATTAGAACTGTTAACTGAATTATTAAGCACAGGAGTCACATCAGAAGTATCTGAATGGTAAAGAATCCTGATGTGTCAGTACTATATTTAGAATTTAAATTGAATTTATTGGCCTTCTGGACACTTCTAGATTCAACAAAAGAGTAGAAAATATATATAAAAAATGCCTCAGGTTTTAGTCTCTAATATTAAGTTAGATATTTCTGTAGATTATTTGCTTATAGTATTTATTAGTCCTTCTTGGTAGCTTATATTTTTAATTGATAGGCTCTGTATATTTATTTATATAATCGCTTAGGTTGTAGATATCAATTCACAAATGGTTGTAGTCATTATAACTACCTTTTCCTAACCTTTACTGGGGAATTTTCTTCATGGTGTCATCAGATATTTAAGCAAGTAGCCAAATGCATCAATAATTACCTTTGTGTTTTTTTTATTCAGTGACTTATGAACCCAAAATAGGAACAAGTCCATGGTTCCACAGTCACCTTCAAAGATATGCCTTCATGGTCAGATTAGCGCCACCTCTTAAAGTTTCTACCCCCGCCCAGTAACAGTACCCTTGGGACCATACCTTTAAGCATTTAACACACTGATCATCAGGAGACATTCTAGAACCAAAGTATAGCAATATTAAATATAGAGATGTAATAATTTCTTTTTTATGGTATGCTTAGAATCATATCACACTCATATTGAGCAACTTATTTTTCTCTAACAATTTGTGATCCCCTATCATTTCTCAAGCCTTTTTTAAAAAGATTCTATTATATCATCATTGTTATTTTAATTATTTTAATAATTGTTTTAATTATGAACATTCTTTAAAATTTTTAGATTTATTTTTGTGTGTATGAATGTTTTACCTGCAGGTATGCTCTGCACTGTGCCTAGTGCCTGCAGAGATCAGGAGAAGATAATGGATCCCTTGGGACTGCAGTTGGAGATGGTATAAGCAACATATCAGTCTGGGAATCAAACCCTGGCCCGTTGCAAGAGAACAAGTGCTTGTAACAGCTGCGCCAACTCTACAGCTCTAATTATGGCACATCCTGATATGTTGGCTCTTAGTTTTGAAATTGTTCTTTGTTGGTCCTGATTCTTTTTTTGTTTTATTTTAGGTACATTTTATAATCAGCTTCTACATTTGTTACTTTCTTTTTCCTAGACAAAATTAGCTTAGGAAGGGAATGATTTATTTCATCTCATGGTTCCAGGAAGTGCTATCCATGGTCACCTTACATTTGGGCAGAGTATCCTGGTGGCGGGGCAGGAACAAGCAGTGCACAGGGGAACTGCTCCTTTCATGGCAGGCCAGCAAGCAGAGAGAAGAGGAACCCATGTGTACATCTGGCCTTCCTTTCCTTGTTTTATTTTTGCTGGCTTTGGAGCTCTTAGGATGGTACCACTCATATTCAGGGCACATATTTCCCTCTCAATAATTTTTTTTTCTGGAAATGTTCTTACAGGAACATCTAGAAGTGTGCTTCTCTATCATATTGATGACCCTAAATCCAGTCCGATTGAAAAATAATGATTAGCCATCACAGTTCACCCCCATGACTTCTTTCCAAAGATTCTGGCTACTTGTTTATGGCTGTAAATGTTTGCAGACAGTTCTATGAATACTGTGCTTGTCCAGATTACATAGTTGTTTTCTTCTAGATGATTCTTTTATTTTTGAAATCATAATATAATTACATTATTTTCTCCTTTCTTTTCCTCTTTCTAACTCTCCACATGTTACTGCTCCTTTCTCTCTCTTAAATCATGACCTCTATTTCTTAATTTTTGTTGCATACATATGAACACACACACATATTCCTAATATATAAACAAACACATTCCTAAATATATTAGCACAATTTTCTTAGCTCTGTAATGTTACTTGTATGTGTATGATTTCAGGGATGACAATTTTTTATTAGATAGCAAATTTGGATACTCTCTGTAGGAAAAATTATTTCTCCTGATCTTAGCATTTCTTGGTTGCCTCTCTCCTTTGTCTAGGAGTGAGGCCCCACGAGTTTTCCTCTTCTGTGCTAGCATGTTTATTGGTGTCCTCCTTGTTCAAGTCTTGATTAAACAGTCATACTGGTGATATTTCATGGGTAGCTTCTCTGACCAATTCTCAGAGACATAGCCTCACATAGACCTTCCCACTTAGTATCTAGCCATTCTAATTTATGTGCATTTACACAGCATTTTATTAAGTAGTTTTCAAACACATAAGGACTGGAGGAAAGTTATGCTATCTCGTCTAGCTATACCATAAGTACTTTTATTTTATTTAGTATACAAATCTGCCCATATCTCTAGTTACTAGTATGTTTTACTTTTTATGTATCTGTATAATTTTTTACTTTTGTCTATAAGTTTCTTTCTTTTTCTTACTAATCACCTTAATCATATTGACTTTAGATCTCTTTTATGCTCTTCTATTTTCCATTATTAGTGGAAATAGAAATCTTTGTTGTGAGTTCTGTCTCATTCATGAAACATTGTTTCCTCATATTTTATAATTGCATTGGAAACACATTTTTATTCTTATGGGAATGCTGTACAGCTGAAGTTGAAAATATTCATATCAGAAATTTTTGTTTTCTTACTCTATGACTCAGGAGTATAACGGTTACAAGAATAATTTTTATGGTCATTTCTCTTCCAAATCAGACAATGTTTGGTAGAGGCCCAACATAGAGATTATTATTATTATAGCCACTTAAAATCTATGCTAGAATAAACTTCCTTGTATTTTCCATATGCTGGTGGACTTTCTTTCCTCTTTTCAGACTTTTTATTTAGTGTACACTTACGAGGTCCAGACTTTACAGTGGTGACTTATCTCCAGCTTCACTATATTTTCATGTTTCGTTAACATTTTTTAATTAATTCTTAGAGAATTTGTATCTTGATCTTATTCACTCCCCACTTCTCCTGAACCTCCTCTCAGAATCACCCCTGTTCAGAAAGTATACAGGAGAGTACTTGCTCAGTAGGAATCTATTTGCCCAAGAATTAAGGTCTAGAATGACAAATGTGTGCTCATAAAACTTGAAAGCTCTGTATAGCCAGGAAACAATTACTTGAATGAAGAGGAAGTCCACAGAGTGGCCTTTTCCAGCTCTCCATGTGGTTGAAGATTAATATCCAGGAGGCACAAAGAACTCAAAAACAGAGTCAAAAAAAACAAGCAACCCAATTAAAAAACGTCTTACACATCTGAATACAAAGATCTCAAAAGGAGAAATAAAAATGATCAAGAAATACCTCAACAAATGCTCAACATCTTTAGCAATTTGTTCTCTGAGGTCCAAGTTTAATGTCCATTCTCTGCTCCTATTGCATTGTGTAAAACAGAAGAACAACATAGCCCCTGACCCAAATGCAACGCGAAAACAGGAAGGGAAGGCTGGAGTCCCCGATACTGGAGATGAGCATTATCCATGGCTTCTCACAGATGGTCTCTCTCACCTCCTACTCTCACCTGAAAGCACAGTATGGCTTGCCCTAGTCTTCCTGAAGACCTTTAGAGACTATGCTTTGCCATCTCAACTATAAACCAGCTCCTTGCTTGAAATCTAAACATATGTGTTTCATTGAATGCTGAAACAGTCAGAACAATATGAGTGGAGAAGGAACTGATTTACATTTTTTTAGGAGCTATGACTTACCATCCCAACATAATATTTTTATTAATTATTTGGGAAGTTCATACAATGCACTCTCATCATACTCACTTCTCATCCCTCCCGGGTCCACCCTCCCACACTTGCACCACTCTCCCCAAAAGAAATAATATAGCAAGTATAATTTGTGTTGCTTTTAAGCTCATTGGAGCATGGTCAAGTTCCCAAAGGCCAGCCCCTTAAAGATAACCGAGTCCTCCCCACCCGACTGTCCTATCAGAAACCATCAACTGTGAAGAGCTACACTTCAGCATCTTTATCACAATTTTTAAGGATGCTCTTTCATACCTTCTAGTCTAGACATTACTTGTAGTCAGAGAGCATATGTCTACCACATTTTGGCATCTTAATAATTAGGCAATAGGATAAAAAACAACTTTAGTTAGTTTGTCAGCACAAATTTGCTTATTTAGAACTATGTCCTAGAAGAGAGGCATCCCAAAGTGTGCATAAAGTTTATCTCTTCTCTTTGTATCTGGTGGGGACCTCATATGACTTGAGAGTCAGGAAAACCTAGATCACAACTAGAACTCAGCCATGAGAAAGAGTTGATGATTTGGGAAAATCCTATAAACTCAATCTCACTTTGGTTCTTCTTGTGTTCAGACAACCTGTGTTGGAAGAGTCTTTACAAAATCCCAGATCCAGTGTTACCTGGCTTATTGCAGTCAACAAGAAGAGGTTTACAGCAGCCAATAAAGGGGATTGTGTGCTGCTTCAAGTTGAATTTCAGTGCTTTTAATCTTGAGTAATTTTTGTTTTTTTTTTCATTTCCGTTCATGCTTGATTTAAATTTGGATGACAGTTTCTTATATCTTATTCAATTAAAGATCTCCCTATTCCTAAAACAACATTTAACAAAGGCTAGGTTTAATTTTTGTTTCAAGCTCACTACTAGGTACAAAGAAAGATAAAGATACTTTATTCTCAAGCTTAGAAAATAGTAATTTTCCAGACTTAAAAAAGAAAAAGAAAAGAGATTAGGTGTGACATTTTGTATAAAATTACACTTTGAGTGTGCAATTCTAGCTGGTAGAGCCTTGCAGCACTCCCCCACCCCTCTCGACCCTGGCTTTTAGAATGTCCCCTTAGACAGCAATAAACCTAGTTCTGCTCTTTCTTCCCCTCTTTGTATTCTCAAAGCTCTGTTCCTTGGGCTTTGCCAGAAACAACTACAGTTAACAAAGATGAAAATGTCTGCTAAAGGCAGAATATATTGTTCACCTAGAGAAACATTGGCGTTTAAAACCCGGCTCCAGAAGTGGTGAGTAACTGGTGCTGGAAGATTTTCAGTTGGCTGTGTGATTTTTTAAATTTGTTGTATTAGTTTTTTGATAGTTCATTTAATATATTTTGATGATATTTACCCGCCTTTCCCAACTCTTCCTACATCCAACCTCCCATTTCCGATTTTTTTAAACTGTCAAGTTCAAGTTGCACTGCTCATATTCTTCTGGGTATGGGCTATGTACTAGATTGTAGCCTCCATACAAGGGTCACACCCTTAACCAAAACTTGACCCTGGGTTCTGAGTAGCCATTAATTGTCAGTAGCTCCTTAGTTAGGAGTAGGACTTCACACCCTCTCCTCCTCTCTCCGTGCTCCTCTTTTGTCTGGCTTGAGCATGCACAGGTCATCTGCAAACCAGAAACCTCTGTGAATTCATACATACAACTGCCTTGTGCCTGGAAAACAGCGTCACCTTGCAGTCGTCCACCACCCGACTCTAATCTTTCCACCCCTTCTTTCACAGTGATCCCTGAGCCTTGGGTGGCTGGGGTGTTATATAGATGTCCCATGAAAGGTTGAATCTCTCAGACCCTACCTTACATGAATGAAGCTCAGGAGCAGGCTGAGAAGCACAAGAAACAGGTTAGTTGTCTATACAGAAGTCTTTCTCTCGGTGTGTGTGTCTCTGTCTCCTCTCTCTCCTCTTCCCTCCCTACCTCCTTCTCACCTATCACCCTCTCTTTCCCCTCTCACCATGTTCCTGCCCAGTGTGTGTGTGAGTGTGTGTGTGTGTGTGTGTGTGTGTGTGCACTGTCTTGGAAAAAAATTCTTGCTACAAATTATTTTTTTCTATTTAATCTGTAAGACAGCCCGTGAATGGAACTGCTCTCCAAGTAGATTGCATCTGCCTTATTTGGGGGACACTGTTGGCCAATAGGTGTCAGGGAATGATTTTCCTTATCACTGACAGCTCTTTATTGATGCAGCCAGCAATAGCCAGGTTGAGAAACATTGTTTATGCATGGTCCAAATGCATGCTGCTATCTAGTTAGATGCAGATGTCTGTCTTCCTAGACACAATCTTCTCACCAGCGCCTAAACCAACATTGTGTTAGGATACTGAATTCCACAAAATTCAGCCCTTATTTATCTCTACTCCTTTGGGAAATCAAGCCTCTTATCCCTCTCCCAGCCTCAGCTCTACAAATCACAGAGGGAGCAGCTTTAAACAATCAAATAAAACAGGAATCTATTTGCAATTGTAAGATTCCATCCATCCTTTACCAAGATTCAGGAGGTCTCTCAGAATTTTGTCATAAGAATCCCTAGCTACAGCTGAATCAAAACAAACCATTTCTGAAGAATTTGACTGGAAAAAAATACAGAGAATTAAAGTGAGAATAATTAGTGGGGTGAGGATGAGGTAAATTGAATAAATGTCAGTAGATTAAAAGTTGCTGTTTTTAAATTCTTTATTTTATCATTATTATTATTTTGTGATAGAGAAAATGAATCC
The DNA here is from genome assembly GCA_001685075.1 of Bramus lutescens. NCBI lineage: Eukaryota > Metazoa > Chordata > Mammalia > Rodentia > Cricetidae > Bramus > Bramus lutescens. The sequence continues at coordinate 272,464 of LOEQ01003475.1, forward strand.
TCAAGGAAATATATGCTAAGTTACTACCTGATTATTTACTGCTGGCAGAATTTGATTTAGACTAAGCAGGCAGAGTTTCTGTTGAGCTTCACTAATGATCTTAGGTAAAGAAGAGGATGTTCAAATGCCCTTCACTCATGTTCTGCATCGAGCAGAAAAAGGGTCTAAATGAGCTTTAGGTTTGCTGTGTGGTATTAAAGCCCCTAGGTTAGTAAGTAAGCTTGTACTAACAATAGAAAGTTTGGTTATGCTTCAAGAAGACATGTTTGATTTCTACAGATGATTGGTGCTTACCCAGGGCAGAAACAACAGGTGGCAGGAAACCCATTCCTAAATTCAATGTGAATAGTGCTGCTTTGGGTTGTATAGGTACATACCGGATGGAGGCAGAGTCAGTGCAAAAATAATATTTATGCTGCTTTAGTTTATTATATGATTTTATCTATGATTTCTTAGTAAAAATAATTTTAACTCAATGATTTAAATAGAAAATGAAGAGAAATTGCAATATTTTATTTAAAATCATGCTTTTATTATAACAGGAACCATTATAATACCTTGAAAATGAAGAATGTATAATTGAACTTGGGTGATGATTCAGCAGATAGGCACTTGTTGCCAAGTTATAAACCCTGAGTTCAGTCCCTGGGGACACTCATGATAGAAGGAGAGAATAGAGTCCTACGAATTTTCCTCTGACCTCTACATGGGGGTCCGGGCACAGGTGCCCTCAATCAATCAATCAACCAATGTAATAAGAATGTACACTTTTCTACTTGACTGCTTTTTTGTTGGTATATTAAAAAATTCCTTTAATAAACCATTCTTTATAGATGGTACTTTTACTAGCCTGGTAAGGGCAAAAGCATTTTAAAGAAAGTGTGCCCTTTCCTTTTGCTATCAATCAGACTGTTGAAATGAAGGATTCCAGAGACTTAAAATTTCACCAGGCATAAAACACTAAAGCCCTGGTGCTCACCAGAGGAGGAAGTTGCCTCCAGAAAGAGATTTCACACAATCCTGGCACTCTATGGGCCTCCCTTGTAGTACAAGTTGGAGGCAGCCACTGTGGTTTATAGTACAACAGACTATGTAATTGTTATTATGTATTATTATTTATTGAGTTTAGTCTATTTTAACCATTCTCTTCTCTCTCATTCTCTCTGCTTACCTCTCCTTCTTGCTCTTCCTCCCTACCTGTCTACATGCTTTTGCCCACTATGTGTGCGTGTGTTTGTGTGTGTGTGTGTGTTTGTGTTTGTGTGTGCTCCCCTTCCCCACTAGTTCTTTGAGAATGTTGTGCAATATATTTTGGTCATAATTAGCATTCTCCAAGTACTTCCAGGTTTACCCTTGCTTCCCTACTAAATTCATCTAATTCAGTTTGTGTTGCCCACAAGTCAGGCCTGCCCCAGAGAGTGGTTGGCCCACCAGGCATTACACTCTTTAAAAAAAAATAATAATTACTATCAGTTGCCAGGAATTCCTCTGCTAGTGGTGGAACTTTGTTCATAGACACCCTCTCCCCCATGCTGGGGTTTTGTCTGGTTTGAGCTTGCGTGGATTTTGTATTTGCTCTGTTGTATTTGGAAAGCGTGGTTTCCTTATAGTCAACCACTACAGTAACAGGTGTTCTTACGGCATTTGCCTAATAATTTGTTTCCTTTGATCTCCCTTCACCCAACATTTCCCTCTTGCTTTGCCACACCAACCAGCTCCTACATTGACACCCTTTTGTCCCCTGTGTCCTCCTCCACTTCATGTCGTATGTGTTCTCTGCTCATCCCAACCTTAGCTTCTTCCGAATATTGTTTCCCCCACTACAGCCCCTTTTCTAGCTTCATGGTCCATCCTGCCCTCACTCCCACTGATCGCACACACATAAAATCATGAGATAATATCTACATGTGAGAGGGAACATGTGGTGTTTGTCTTTCTCAGCCTGAGTTACCTCACTTAATATAATATTTTCCAGTTCCATCCATTTTCCTCCAAATTGCTTAATGCTGTGAAAGAAGCACATGATGCTTTAAATGGAGCATCCACTTTAGTTGCTAAATCTAGTCAGATTATTGTTGTCATTTTTGCAAGAAGAGATGTGACAGAGTGAGTATTTATGAATTTTTTCACTTATTTCAGAAGTTATGTAATCAAACTCTTTCCTGAACTTAGATAAATCCTTTCAAACATAATAATCATTTAATATACCTACATTTTGTGTAATTTAAAATGATACAGAATGGGATAATATCCCAATGCTCAATTAAAGTATTCAATTAAAAAATTAGAAGTTATCATAACAAAGCATGTTATATTATAAATATCAATAATTTCACTTTACGCTTATTATCCTATGTGCAGAGAAGAACTGCCTTCATGGTATGGATTATCTAAAGGCAAATCTTAACTGTATCACTGGCAAACTCTCTATTCTATAGTAAACTTGCTATTGTTCTAAGAAAATCTTTCAGAGAGGCAAAATATTGAGTAAGGAACTTTGTATGTGGGGTAACTAACAACCATCGAGGAAAGTAAAATTTGCTTTAATGAAAGTTCTCCAAGTACATAATTTTGAGGTGAATCCTTGAGACAGACCAATCAGGCCATGTCCCTAGTAATATCACATAGAACTCCATAAATATGGAGGATATATTCATCTCTTGCAGAGAGGAAATTAATTTGGTCTTTATTGCTCATACGTGAAATTATTCCAAACAAAATCATATTCCAACTAATACAATTTAAGCCAAATATTCTGTGCATCCCAAAGTTTGAAAACAGCTGGCGACCAGTCACTTAATCAAATCTCTCTGAATATTTAAAGAAAGCACAACATGACTTGGGCCTTTTCTTCTCAAGTTGGGTAGTTTTTCCCTTCCCTGCCTGCCATAGCATCCAGTTCTTTAATCATCTTCTGGACCATCTCTAAAGTGTTCCATCTTTCATGAGTCAGTCTACTTGAGAAAGCCCTCCAGCTGCTAAGAAACACAAGAGGATTTGTGTTTAGTTGTCATAGCCTTTCCAACCTCATGATATATATATATATTTTTGTAAACTCTTGGCATGAGGACAAAGCGACTATGATGCCGCCAAAGGAGTTTTTCTGCTTTCCTCTCACTTTTACAGTGTTTGAATGAGAATGTGGTTTACCAGTGAGTCAGATACCTTAACTAAGAGTGCAAACTAGACGCAGTTGACAGTTTAGTTCCGTTCATGTCTAGAAATTCTCCATTGCCAGGTTTTCACTCGGTGCTAACAATATTAACTTTGCTAGATGTATGTATGAAGCACATACAAAAATGTGTCTCATTTTCCTTTCTTTTACATTGTATCATGAATATAGTTCAAGCTTCTTATCTGATAACATAATTTGATATAATATACTTATTGAGAAATTAAAACTCAATGAAGTGGAAATAAAGTGAATTTGCTTGCTACTAGAGACAGGGGTCTAGCAGGAGAGATAAATTGGCTTGGGATTGCCAGACACATTGGCAAGTAGAGATGCTATCTAAATTGTTGCAAATACAAGTTAAGGGCTAATTAGATGGAATGGATAACATGGAGGAGCTATTGTTAACTTATTCAGTAGACAGAAGAAATGCCTTCTCTGCATAAGCAACAGATTGGCCTAGAGTCTGAAAAGACCACAAAAGAATACTTAAAATTTCAACTTGTTTGATATAGAATTAAAACATAATAGAAAAAATGGTAATACATATATATGGTAGTGAGTGGAAACGTGGTAAATTTATATATTGTGAAAATACTGGGAAATCACTGTCATTAATAGAGTAAGAGTGTGATGAGTAGGGTTGAATTTCAATAAGATTCTTGGTATTCATGAATAAAATTTACTTAAATATAAAAATTATTTGAAAAATAAATAACTTAGAAAATTAACAACTCTTTGAGAAATGAAAGATGGACTGTTTTAGGAGAAAATATACAATTTGACAGATCTGGAGAGCAGCACTTAGAGTTGACTCTAAAGTTGAGTTTAGGTTGTAAAAAGATAGTGACACACTCACAGAAACAGAAAACCAAAGGACAAGAGACTCAGCTCTTAAGTCAGATTTTAAATAAAAGGTGAGTCAAGATCATAAATGAAGAAATATCTAAATATTTTCCTAAAATTTAACAGCCATGAGAAAGTTAGAAAGGTTATTAACTTGAGAAGATGGAATGTAAAAATAATTTGAAAGTCTGGTAGATTTTGTTTGTTGGGAACACAATGCTCATAGAATATGGGGTAGGGAAGAAACAGCATGGAGAGACAAAGACTGAGGAAATAAGAGACAAGAGACTGTGAGTTGCAGATGGCTGGGGTAGCAGAAGCCACAACCAAGGACTTCAAAATAGTTGTTACAACTATATTGAGGGGGTTCAGGAAAAAGAGACAAAAAAAATTGAACAAATAGAAAAATCTCAGCAAAGAAATAAAACTATAAAACATAGCCAATATATGTTAGAATTGAAAACCTTAAGAAATAAAATATGTCATTGATATCATACTAAACATTACATAAAGGCAATCAATAGCAAAAAATGCTCCGTGAACTTGGTGATTGTTTAATAGAGATTATCCAAAATGATTTATCCTAATAAAGAGAAAAAAATTGGCAAACACTGAAGAGAGGAACATAGAAGCATCTGAAAGAACAGCCATTTAAAACATGGAGAATGCAAATTTAGTCCAAGAAGCTCAGCAAATCTCAAGGAAGACAGAAAAAAAATCAAACATAGGTGTGTTGAAGTGAAATTTCATGGAAGAGAACAATTATTAGTTACTGATTTCTTGATTCTTTAGTGTTTTACTTAAAGTACAGCTTGGACTGCCTGCTCACCAAACAAATTCATTTGCTGCCTGCGACAGAATGACATGAAGAAATAGCTGAAACATTGTGTTATGGCTGGTTTCAAAGTCCTGACTGCCATGTTAACACGTTCACATCTGTAAACTATTGCTTTCTTGCCTGTCCCATGTTGGAGTTTTAGAATATAAAATGCGAATACAAACTGGATCTGGCACTGAAGCCTTTCAGGAGGTATCCTGGATTCAGTCTTTTAGGGACATCTCCCGTCCATTCTCACTGGTGATGGAGTGCTTATTCTGTGAAGATTCCAGTAACTGTATCACAAGTAAATGTGAAAACCAAAAATACAGATGTTATCCTAGAAGCAATCAAAGGAAAAAAGAACCCTATGGTATAATAGTAGCCATGCTAACATCAATACTCTCAAGCAAAACATTGTTACCCAGAGTGCAATGGGCTGAGCTTCTTTTAGGGACAAGGAAAAAAATACAAGTGTAGAACCCTTTAATCAGCAAGAAAAATACCTTTGGAAATGAAGGTGAAACAAAGACATTCCAGGAAGGACTGTTGAAACCTAGAAAAGGTCACAGATGCTTTATTTAAGAGATTATGTTTTGGGGGAGGGCAGCAGGGTAGCACACGCCTTTAATCACAGCACTCAGGAAGCAGGGGCAGGTGGATCTCTGAGTTTGAGACCACCTGGTCTACAAAGGGAGCTTCAGTACAACCAGGTCTGTTAAACAGAGAAAACCTTGTATTGAAAAGCAAACAGGAAAGAAAACACAAAAAGAGAACGTTTTTCTTTTAAAATGTTTCTATTGTTTTTTAAAAAAGGATTTGACTGAAGCAAAATGAACAACGTTATGTTATGAGATACCTAAAACAGCGAACAATTTGAAGTAATATGATAAAAGAACCAGCAAAAATAGCAAATAGGCTAAAGAGGGCATGTGGAATTGTGTGTTTGTAGCCCACCCATAGTCTAAATGAAGTGGGTTAATAATAATACAAACTAGACAGATCGTACACACACATTGGAGTCTGAAACACAACAATCCAATGATATAAGGAATTGCTTACAGAATTCCAGTGAAGCAGGTAAGACAAGAATGCCCAATCTCTCAGTCTGAAAGAGTGCTTGAAAGGAATAAAGGACAGTAACAACTTTAATAACTCTGTTGACTATAAGTGGGGTCACAAAAGGCAAACATGGCCAGAACCGTTTTCACAAGCAAGTCGCAACTGTGCTAATTGTGGGAAGGAAAGCACAAACTTGAAAGAAAACAACATATAGTCCCCAAGAATATATTACCCAGGAACCCACTTCCTCCCTAAGCCCTGCATCTGAAGGTTTCTGCTCCTCATAATGTCACAATGTTGTGACTTCATCTAGTGAGTTAATCTGTTCATTAGTTCAGAAGCTTCATGATTGATTCAATTGCTTCTTAATGATTGGATCTACCACATCTGCCTTTTGAGGGAACATTGCATATCTAAAGCATGCCGTGTAAGGAAATGATACGATTCTATTACCGTGAGTACGTTTACTTATCAATGGCTTGTTATTATAGGCCCAGAAAGACATGACAAAACTTAGAAGAACTAAGCTTTCATTAAGACAAAATGCTCTTAATTGGCTACATATTTACCTATGGAGGTCAGGGTGCTTCCGTTACATAGGTGACAGAATTACAGTGATGGAGTCTCAGCGATGAGTTCATGTGACGAATGGTGACTCTTAGAAATAAAACACACAGGCAATGTCTGGGTCTTAAGATGCCCTGCAGCAGGGATCTTTGTCTTGAGAGAAGTGATATAACACAGGCTCCACATTTGGAACAAGGCAACCCTGGACACAGCACACAGTTCCTTGGTCTGGACTCAGAGACTATGAGGATTCAGGGTTCTCCAGGAGCAAAGATTCTAGGTCTCTGCAGTTTTAATAGAGGCCATTTAACTGCCTTTCACTTAGTTTTTCCTCTCAGGAGACATCCTTCCTTGTTCCAAGGTATTTGTAATGGAAGAGTTGGCTCAGGGGTAACAAAAGATTTTGTTTCCATCTCTGTGTAGCCATTCTGAGTCTCCGGGATCCAGAGAGGCTTTGTCACTGTTATGGGCCCTGCAGCATGCTCCCTCTGACACCCCAGTGGAGAACAAGTGCATATTCACTGAGCCATCTCAGGGAGGGGCATGGGCACACTGCATCTCTGGGAAGACATATTGCTCTTCTGCCCAGCAAGTCACAGGGTTTGTTTTGCTTAGAATTGTAAGCATGCTAGCTAAATGTTTACTTTTTAGACATATTTTGTAAAACTTTAAGGGAAACACCAAGATCAAATAAAAGTCATAAGTTCTTAATTAATAGAAGAGAGACAACAGAATACCCTAATACAATAAGCCAGGGAAAGATATTTCAAAACACATTCTTTGAAAAAAGTCATAGAAGAAAGAAAAACTATAGAATAAAGTGCAGGACTGTAGACAATATCACCACTAACACTGAAGACAAATAAAGGGTCTATTTTCTCAGCCAAAGACTTTACCTTCACAATACCAAGTCTGTCTAAATAATCCTAGATGTTATAGTTGTTTAAGAGTTGATTATAATAATTAGGAATGGTTTATAATAGCAGCACTGCTTTTAATCTGAAATAATTATAATAACAATTTTCAATTATATATTATTTATTTAAATAATTCAGTTATGAAATGGGTTTGCATTAGTCACAAACTATTTTAGACAACCATTTTAGCTTAAACTTTTTGTTCTCTATTTTCTAGATATACAGCCTTTTTACCATCTATTTGTTTATGCATTTTCAGTATAATATTGTTTATGCAGAACTACTTGTCTGTAACTGGTAACTTTCTAGAAAGTTTCCTACAAATCTTTTTGTTTCTTTCAATTATTATCAAAATATCAACTTCAGTATTGAATGAGAGTTATCTATAGGTGAGTAAATTTCAGTAAAATAGCAAAGAATTTTTAAAAAATTCAATATTCGTGCTTTACAATTGCAAAGGTAAAAAATGAGCAAACACATAAACCAAAAGCCAACCAACCAAATAAATAAAGACACCCCAAAACAAAACCCCAACCTTCCAAATAGGAAAATTCGTTTGGATAGAAAATGAAGAAAAGTTAGTTGAGTTTATCCAGACTTGTGAGCATCAGTTTCCTTCTTGAGGTTGCTGATTTTCAGCCCAATGTGATTTTTATTTGATTCAAAAGAACCTGGAGAACTTTTTTGTTGAAGAACAAAGTGCATACAACATGCACCAACTTCTTTCAAATCAATGTTTACCCTACCACTAATACCATCTCGTGGTTTGTTTTAGGCAAACATTGAAAAGTACCACTGTGATCTTAATTATCTTAAAAATTCTCATTTCTTTCCAAGAATATGAATGAAATTCACTAGGAAAAATCATATTCCTAGAATAAAGCTGTGCCTCATCAGTTTCTCAAAATAAATCTTGGATTAAAGATGGGATGCTCACATAGATAACAAATAGTGGAGAATGCTTAATTTAATTTATTGTTGGCTACACTCTAACAAAAAAAAAGCTGGGTACGTGATGGAGCAGCTCTCTGTTCTTTTCAGAAAAATTTATCTTATGTCACGAGGCATGGGAAATGCATTTGTATCACTTGGAGAAGCCGATTCTAATCAAAGTCAAAGGGAATTGCAATCTCTGATCTAAACACATGGTTAGAACTATGTCATATCAAGTTTGGGGGCTTAAGAAGAAGCCTAGGCAATTGGAAACATGATTAAAGATTAAAGGAATTGGGATTATTTGGTTTAGAGAAAGCACGATTGGGAATTGACAGACCATGAGTCTTTAAACATGACATTCTTATTTGGAGACTGCCGAGCAGCTGTTCCTAGCCCCAGTACATTCTGCCTGTAGGAAGGTTATTTAAAATAGAAGCAAGAGAAATAAAGAATAAATTAAGTAAAGAACTTACCAATTCTGGTATAAAAATATTGAGTTTTAGGAGAAAGGAATATATATATATATATATATCCCTATTATATTCCTTATACCTATTATAAGTTTAATAGTTGAAGGCACTTGCATCCAGCCATGTGAGTCTCATAACACAGACATTGCACAATTATTCTTAGTAATGTATTCATGGCATTCATTCATTTGTATTGAGGGGAAATGTTTATTATCATAATAATATAAATCACAAGGTGATTTTTATGTGACCTAAAGCAAAAGACAGCAAGAAATAATGGCTGCCAGAGTGTCTATTTTCCTTAGAAACCATCACACTTTTCCTCAAATTAAACTGAAAATGGAATCTTGGCAATATATGCTATGATTCTCTTATTCCATGCTCATAATAAAAAGGTATTTGACAGAATGAGGGAAAGGCATTTCAAGGTTCTCCTGATGTTCCCACATTTTTCTTTGTGGCTGTTACTAGCTGAAGTAGCTATGAGTCAGTGGAATCTCTCTAGTTGAGATGTTTCTTAACCAGAAGAAACAAAGCTGGCTTGAAACAGAGATAAGGTAAATCAGAGACAACACAAGTCCACCAATAAAAGTTCAGCATCATAAGAGAGTAGAAGGGCTCAGATTAGAACCAAACTGGAGACTATAGCATAACTGCATTTATCTGTAAAGCTCGCCATCTGTACTTGTGCTTGTGTAAATTAAAAAATGCAACAAAAACTAACTAAATATATTTCAATTAGAAAATTGAAATATATAATTTTGTCTTGTATAATTTATGTAAGGCCAAATATAAATATGTCCATTTATATGTTCACTTCAATGAGATTTAACAAGCATACACAATTATGTAACCATGAAGACCATGGAGAAATAGACTTATTTTTGTCAGTTTGATTTTTTTGTGTATGTGTCTCTCTGTGTGTGTGTGTGTGTGTATGTGTTTCTGTGCTGAATGTAGGTGCACAAGGCATAGTGCAAATGTAAACATTTAACTGCATAGATTTTTGCTGTTTTACTTGAAGGACATTAAATCTTTTAACAGGCAGTTACATCATTTGTTGACAAGGAGAAAACTTGTTTGTTGACAAGTTGAACCATCAGTTCCTCTATCTATCTGTAACACTGTAAGAAAAGGCATACAGTAAATATTGTTGGAGTTTCCAGGGCCAAAATCCAGTTCTATTTCCTCTGTGATCTCAAGACTCACTTGTAGACTGAACTGTTGGTTGTATCAGAGATAATCGATCACAATGCTACTTCATGCAGTTTTATATCTACTTACAGTAGAAGCATAAGTTTGAAACAAATTGTGGCTAAAGGCAAACATTCCCAATTCCTTTCCTAAACTCCATAAGCAGTTCTATCATGCATCGAAGCAAAGGATACCTTCTCAGAACTTCTAATAGCAAACGCCCTCCCCATCATAAAAGAGTAATGTGAGTTGTATAGATATGGTCAGCACATTGAGACATAAATTCAGAATATCAGCAACATTTCATGAAAATTAGACATTATCCAATTCAAAAGCGTAGTCAAACCTCTTAACTGAACTTGTATAGAAGAAGTGTGTGTGTATTTATTTAAGACTTTCCTCTATGTTTGGTTGCTATATTTATGGCTGCCTTCAAATATATTTTTCATAAAAGTACATAGCAAGTGAGACGTTCTACAATGTGAGTTCAATTACTGTTTTACAAACTGAATTTCATGGTGCCGCTCATTGTCTCCACATGGAAGTGGGTAGTTTGGCATGGGGGTCTTGGCAACAATGCTTTTTTTTGTTTTTAATTTGACTCATCTTCCATTCAACTTGAAAAATTCCCTGTGTCATTGGCATTTCCAAAGATATTTCATCAAAGTTTCAAAATTTCACCTCATCAGCTTTCCAAGAAAACTGGCAGAGAACACAGAATTTTTGTCAGGTGTTCTCACTAATCTGAAACCTGGGAGAATTTAATCCAAAAGAAAAAAAATTCATTTAGATGAGTATCCACATTAAAATGTGTCTGTATTTAAACCAATAATCCCAAGGCCCCATCAGCTATTTTAAATCATCACCAAGCTTTAATCCATAATATTGTTATATCTTCTTTCTGTCTTTGGAAGGGGCATTGGGAGTGGATCAGGGGTCTCACACTGTATCCGAGATGGCTGAAACTCAATACGTAGCCCGTGTTGGCTCTAAATCCAGATTCATTCTCTTGCCTCATCCTCTTGAATGCTGAGTTAAGTCAGACATGGCCCCCAGCTATAATGATTAATTCTATTTACTTTTAGCCTTTTATGTTATGGAGGATTGGTTCTGATTACTCATGATGTAGATAACCATTTATTTTATACAATACTTAAAATAATTCACTGCATGCAGAAGAACCTCAGTTAATAATTAAATCTCAGAAGTCCTATGAACACCAAAGGAAAGGCAGACAAGGATCCTTGAAGAAAAGGAAGGACAGTATGAAATATTACCAACCTTTCAAAAAGTATACTTTAATTTCTTCTAAAGGGAGTCATTTCCTAAATTAGTTTCAAAAGACTCACTGTTTTAGATAAATGCAAATAAAAGAATTTGTATGAAGAAAAAGAAGTACAATTGTTAAATGCTACTTGTAACTGTTTCTGTAAAAGAGGTAAAGAAGTTACATACATCTTTAGGATGAGATGTATAATAGACTTAATGTTACAATACTTAAAATTTTACAACAAACAAGTGTCCTGCATTTGACAAAGAACAAACCTTTTAAGAACAGTATAGAATGGGATGTTGATGCTGAAGGGAATATACTGATATCTTCAGGAAGATTTACAACTATGAGAGTTACAACATCTCTGCACACACACACAAAACTGGAACAATGTTAGGGTAAAGATAGAAGTAGTTATCATGTAGTAACCAAGGAGAGAAGAAAGTGTCCTCTACTATGTATGCTGTTAGGCATTTTTGCCTGAACTTCTGAATGCCTGCAAAAGCACACAGACATGGCAGTGCCCCTATATGATAGGACGGTAGCTTTCTAACAGAAATCATATGAGAGATGGGATGTCACAGCCATGAGCTCCACCGTCAAGTTTGTCATATCAGTTCAGTACGGAAATAAATGTCTCAAGTGCTTTCCAGAGGAATGGAAATGAAAAAGCCAGTAAAGGGGGTTGAATTACATGAGATCCAGATGAGCAGGATAAGATTCCTGTGTTGCTCATGAGAATTCCTCCACTATCACCAGGCTGTGGAAAAAAAAAAAACAGCGTGGGAAAAGTTCACAGGCATTTTTTTAAAAATCAGTTTTCATTGAAACATGGGCATTGCTAACTCTCAGCCTAAATATTGAAATATCTCAGAAGGGATGTATTCAAGTTCTGAGAAGGACAAGGGTCTGTGTTTACTCTCCCCAAGAATTCACTCTGTGAAATTTCTCACAATAATTACATTAGCTTTCAAAATATACAAAACTGCAAACAGTAGGCACGTTTGGTTTTTAAAGATCTCTATACTAATCTAGTATCTAGAAGAGGCACCTGTAACATGACCAATGTTCTTCACCCCATTTACAACCTGCCTATTCTGAGATAGAATTCACGCCACACCCAAGTTACTACAGAAGCGAGGACATGTATGTCTCCATAAAAGGCTGCTTTAGTCCAAAGTATCCTATCTGTAATCCTTTCGTTTCTACTAGGGCAGTATACTACATCCTAACTTCCAGTGGTCCCACAATATTGGAGCCTACTAGTGAATAGAGAGGTTTCAGATGAGTGAGCACATGCCTTTTCCTTATAATCATGGATTTGGGTGAAAATGCTGCCAGATTACAGTTGAGTAGTGGAAATATGGGGAGAAACGAACATCATTAGGAAGCCTTTTGGACTTTTAAGTGTGTCATAATTTCTAGTCTTAATGAGGCTTTCTAGCAGAAAATGCTGCATATAATATTTATAAACTATTACTTGTATTAAGCTAAATCTATGAAATCATAAAATAAAAGCAATTATTAAAATATAAGCCCAGAATTTTAAAATGTCTGGAAATACACACCCCTTCATAACGAACAGGGTGAGACCAGTCATTCCAACATGAGTCCCAGGAAACAAGTGTGAAGTATTGAGTCTTGGCATTTCAAAGAAAGGGGAGACATAAGTGACCATCTGAGTTTCTGTCTTCTCTATAAATTTCAACAAGGAAACAGAAGAGGAGAATATATATCTTTCCCTATATGTATTAAAATGCTGTCCAAACTATGAAACTGAAAGTTTGCTTGGATGATTTTATTGCTGGATATTTTTCTCATATTTTTGGCAAGGCAAAAATAAGTTTGGATCATGTAATTTGTTGACTCTCTAGTCTGATCAATGTGAAAATTTGGGAGATGGTGATGTAACAGATCCTAAATTTGACATGTAAGTATATTTTAAAAGGATATATAAGAAGAAATAGATGGTAACACGTGAAGCAGGCAGATTGAATGATTCCCACTAATTCTGGTATCCATACTTGCGGTTGGGAAGTTTTGATTGTGCAACCATGTGGGATTTTGTGACTATTGTCCCCAGTAATAATTTTATTTATGTTTCCACAGCTCTTAACATGTAAAGCAAGCCAAGAAACATCAATCATGACAAAGAAATATTTCAACACAGTCAGAATTTAAAGTGCAAGCTATGGGCTGTTAAGTTGCAAAAGTCAAGGTTCTTCAGGAAAATTACAGAAGACACAGTTCAAACAGCTTCTTTTCCTCCTACCCACAAGTAACCACACTGACATACTATGGGAGACAAAGGAGGATTGAAGGTAGCTTTTAGTCTTATGCTTGCATGTCTCTGAGAAGCAGCTATGTGGAAGTAGACTTAGGCTAGGTATGCATACTTGGAAGATATAATAGAAATAATGGATACATTAGGAACTTGCCCATTTCTTTAATTTTTCTGTCAGTGCAAATGTATTACTATATAATACTATGTATCACAACTTTATTACAAAAAAATATTATAGAAGAGAAAGGAAAACAGCAAGAGAAAAAAGGTCAAAAACGGACACAAATGTTTGAGGAATTGGTCCTCATATGAAGTTCTGGAATTCTAAAACCTGCAGCTCAAGCCAGCATAGTTAAGGAATATCTGATGTTATACCTCAAGTACAAGGGCAGCCTAGAAGCAGATTGAAAGCTATTGTTCCTGAAGTCTGATTCTTGAATGTTCTCCCAGCATATTCCTTCTTGAAAATTGACCACATACTTGGTAACAAAGCAAACTTCCACAGATACA